>PVKE010018173.1:0-29875 GCA_004027555.1 Craseonycteris thonglongyai
CCAGGATTCGATCCTCAGTCCCCAGGGCTGCAAAGTGAGCGCTTAACCCACTGAGCCATCCCGGCTTCCCCTAGGCTTATATTTTTAAAGCCCTCTTTTGGGAGACTGGTGCCCTCAATGCTGAAGATGTGGGTATCTGATTTCTCAGACATAAAGCTACAGGCTCTCTAAGGCCTTACAAGCCCAAAGAAGTTTTAGAATGAACCATGTAAACTAAGTCTGGGATATATTTATGTTAGCACGAGTTGTGGGATAATACTTGGAGAAGTCCTAAGAAGTCTTACATAGGCTGGAGGAAGACACAGGTCTATAATATTATAAATAAGCAATAAATGAAATTTGAGAATACCTATTTGACACTAGATTAATTGGCTTATTTTTCTGATTACTCAATTTCCAAAGATGGAGATTGATGATAGAGAGTTATACCGCAAAAGTAATTCATAGCTCAGAACTAATACATATTCCAAGCAACATAGAAGAGGTAGGAAATAATCACTTCCAGGGAGGGTTGCTCTGGTCCTTACTATCTTTTTTTTTTTTTTTTTTGGTTTTTACTATCTTTGAGGAAGATTTTCTTCTACCCCTCTAACTCAGGGTGGAAAGATTCATTCCCAAACCTGTCCTCTAAAGGGAAGAAAGTCCATGATGGTTTCTTTAATGTACACGTGAAATATCACTCTAGAGGGAACTAGGTGGCACTTTCTGTTTTCTTGCCTTTGAAATGTAAGGCTGCTGAAATAACAACCACAATAAAAAATTTTCAAAAACTAGATAGAAAAGGTGTCTATACATTGAAATAACTATCTAACATATTTTAGTCTCTATCTACTTGAAACTTGATGTAAACATTGATGACAATATGTAATCTGGCTTTAAAGAAGACAAGAGTTTGCTTCCATTGTAAATTAATTAAATATTACTTTGACTAAGTAATTGCTGGGCCACTGTAATACATTCAATGTGATATTTGCTAAGCAAGCATGCTTGCCATCTGGTTACTGAAACTTTATTTCTGCTGCTTCATAGTTACACATAGCCCAGTAGCACTGAGATGTAGGGATCTGATATGAGCCTGTGGATCAATTCCAAAGCAATTTGAGAGTTCAAGCCATTCATTTGTTTGCAACACAAAGTGTCCTCCACATAAGAAAACAATGAGTCCAACTTATCTATCTCTTTCCTGTCCTGGTATCTTTAAAAATGTCCATCAGGACCGGTGCACACAGGTTTACACTATTAAGCCAACTTTAGGGACCACGAAGAAGAATGGAAACAGTCTGCATTCTGTTTCACATCCTTTGGCACTCACGGTGCCAGCAGCACCATTCCTGGGTTTGCAGAGTGTGCACAGAAGAAGTAGCTGGATAATATGGCAAAAGTCCATGTGTGTCTATGGTAGACAGGGAAAGAAACTGCCAAACCCACCTTTCCATCAGGCCCTTGGCAAGCACCCCTCCCTCCAAACCAACCAAAAGCAGAATTAGTAGCACTGCGTACATTGCCTAACACATAGTAAGTGCTCAATAAATGTTTATTAAATACTATCACCTAGGAAGTCTATGGATAGTAATATAAATGACTGCTAGAAGAGTGCTTATTTTAGCCTCTGTAGCCAAGGTACTACATGCATTAGATGTATGCCTAACAACTAGTCTAGGCGTTCTCAACCTTGGTACTACTGACATTTTGGGCTAATAATTCTTTGTTGGGAATGGGAGGGGTGCTGTGTTGTGTAGATAGGAGGTTTAGCAGCATCCTTGGCTCCCACCCACTAGATGTCAGTAGTGTCTCCAGCCCCACCCCCCAGCAAAGATTTCTCCGGCCATTACCAAATGTCCCTGGCAGGGGAGATGGTGGTAAAGTCACTGCTAGCTGAGAACCACTTGCTTAGTCTGTGTATTCATGAAATGTAGCAGATTTGAAAGATTATACTCTGTTTTCTCTTTTTTCCAAATTGATTTTTCTTGATCTACATGTTGAAGGTATAAATTTGCTTTCACCCATTGTTCTCTGGAGGTTTTCATATACCTGGAGGTACATCTGGGTGCATCTGTGTAAGTTAAAAAGACTTGCTTCTCTCTTAATAGAGGGGAAATATGAAACAAACAGAAATCATTCCACATAGAAATTGGACTCGTAGCTAAGGAGGCTGTTTTGCTGAAATAGATTGAGATGGTCTTGGGCCCAAGATAGACAGACCTAAGATCCTAAACTGGTTGATGTGTCTGTGAATGCAAAATAAACTTTTGTATCTTAAAAGAAACTACTTTCATTTGTTTGCTATGCACTCTTGTAACCTTAACAATAAAATGCCACTGTTTTACAAAGTATCCTCCTGACCGATAGATTGTTCTCTCCCTGGGGTTTATATTTACTTGCTTCCTATTCGTGTGAACAGGTGCAGGAAGATGCCAGCACAGGTTCCAGGAACAGGCTGCCGCCGAAACGCCTGTGCTTCAGACGCACAGTAGGTAAGTAGTCTCACTAGCTGACAAGATCATTAGCCTTTCAAACCTCTAAGGTAAAGTAATGATGTTGAAAAAAATGAAAAAATTAGAATCTTAGAAGTGCAACTTGAACCCAGTCAGTGGGCAACCTGCTTGAAAATGACTGCACATCCCTGTCAAAGGGGAAGAAATAATTTATGACAAATAAAGCTCATGAAAAATTCTAATTTCATTCATGTTGCTACAAGTATAGCTTCATGCTTTAAAAAAAATGTGGGCTGGTAACATTTTTCTACTTTACTTACAGTGCAGAGTTAAACGTGTGCCCTTACCTCTCCTCCAGTGCACGGGAAAGGACTGGAGTATCTAGAAGTGCAAATAGCTCCCTTCTTGACAACATCATCTTCCAGGCCAAAAGTAGCCGAGCAGTTAGTTGCAAAGTACTTGTAAGGCTTCCATGTCTTCCCAAAGTCCTGGGACCGGTCCAGCACCATGGCTGCTGGCCTGGGGGACTTGAACACCATAATTAGATGAGTAAAGTAGAATTCAGCTTCCAGGTCTAACTGGATCTTTTCTCTGTGCACATCCTCAGCAGACTGCCACCATGTGCGAGGAAACCTGAAAGACGAGTCTGCCATGGCAGCTGGCAGGTGAGCCAGGTGAGGCTGGGCAGCATTGCATTTGTCACATTTGGGCTGCTGACAAGTCAGATCAGCGTTCTCACTATAGAAGCAGTACAGTTCAGTGGCATTCTGACCACAGGTGGTGTCTGCCCGGAGTTTTCTCCCTAAAGCCAAATTTCCCATCTGAGGGTTACAGGCTTTTTCACAGCGGGAACTCGCTCCAGCTACTCCATTCAGTCCTAGGAAAGGAAATGCATATGTTATTCAAGGCAAATCCATCTGGAAAGCTCTTCTGTCCACCTAGACTATCTACAACAGTCAAGTTATCCTCAGAGAGCTGGAGACTTTCAGTAAAGAGAAAATTCTACCAAATTTGAGCATGCATACTATTCTGCATTTACATAGCATTTGTGTACACAAATGTACACATGTGTGCACACATTTCATGTTCAGATGTAAAATTTTCATGAAAGAAAAAGTCACTTCAGGTAAAGGGCAAGAGGAAGGAATATGGAAAAATTGGGATAAAACTATTGAGCCCAAATCTTTTGAAGTACTTTGCTTTCTAAACATTCTCTATATTTGAAATACTGTTATATTTTTTGGCATCATAGTATTAAAAAAAATAATGTTTTTAAATCACTCAACTTGGTCTTTCAAATATAATTTGAATTCTTAGTATTATCTACCATATTCATGAGAATGTATTAAGGAAGCAATGTTGAACTTATTATATTTTTAAGCCCAAAATATGAAGGGATAAATTCCCTAGAGAAAGCAATATGAGCTATTTAATCAATATATGATAGGGTCTCAGTTAGGGAGGCAAAGCGAGAGACCCACTGGAGCTTAGATGCACAATACCTATTTTTAATATTAGGTATATGTAACTGAGAAAAACCCTCTGAACTGCCAAGTGGCAGAAAAGCTTATTTGACATGTTCTTCACCTCTTGAGTGCTTCTACCTATGAAAAGTTATATAGTAGTTACCTCTTTGCTTAACAGGAGTATGTTTACAGTCTGGCTGCCACTAACAGCACCTTTAAACATTATCTGTGAACTAAAACACCTTCTTAAAGAAACATGTGTTTCCAGCCAAACAAAGCTCCAACAGACTTCAATGTTTCAAAATTACTTAAAATGATAAACATCATCCACTTATTAACATCCTGACTACATAGTATAATCCTTTAATTTAGGCTTCTTGTTTTAATTATGAATACTTTGGGCAAAATCATCTATTTTTAAAGTGAAAACAGGCAGGGAAAGAAAGAAAAGGAAGTCAGACCCCAAATTCTGGCTAATTGAACGTTTCTCCTGCTAAAGAGGGAGCCCCTCTGAACTGTTATCCCACTATAGTTGGAGAAGCCAAATGATAGCTTAGACTAAAACAGAGACATTTCACACACTGAGGATCACCAGCCCCACACAGCCTCACAACCCAAAGTAAGGGATTCCTTAGGCATATTTTTTAAATGTCACACGCAAGTATGCATTACGCCTGGACTCTATAGGCCACTGTTCTGATGATCTGGAGCAACCGTAGCTTGTGGTTGGGATCACCCAAACACACAACGTGCCATGACTCACCTGCCAAGCATTTCAGGGAAAATCATATACTGCCCGTACAAGTATTTTTGACTTGAAACACTTGACTTGTGATATTTATTTACCACCTCTTGATTGCTTGCATGGTTTTGCCATAACATACATGGCTTGAAAAGGGAAAGGTTTATTAAAGTTCACATTATGGTTGGGGGAGCATGGGTAAGTCCACGCAGGGGTGTATAAGTAGGGAGAACTAAAAAGTAAAATCTCAGACCTTTCACTGGCTCCTTGGGGAGAGGACTGAATAAACTTAAATGTCCCTAAGCCAATAAGTCCAGAACAGGTTGGAGCCAGATAAATACCATAATGGGCGACAAAACACTTGGAGATCCCTAGAGAAGTGATCAGCCAAATATATAGCAAGGATGTTCCTACGAGCCTGACTGGTTGGGATGTAGGCTCCGAAGCCTGGCTTTACTGCATGCAGCGTCTCTGGGGGCAGAGTGGAAGCCCAAGGGAAGAAGCGGTGCTCTCCCTCCACCAGTTCGCCCCTCCAGCCCACACGCCCCTTTCTGGAGCAGGCGAGGCGTGTTTGGGAGACCGGATGGCCGACGGTTCCCTCACTTTCCTTCCCCCTTATGTCTACCTGGAAACCAGGTGACCCTGCAGGGGCGGGGGGCGAGGAGCAGAAGGGGCTCCCGAATGTAGAAAGGGCGAGCTGAGAACGGTTGGCCAAGGGCAGCGCGAGAAAGCCGGGAGGGGCTTGGGAGGGCGAGCGCCGCCGCCGCCTCTGCTGGCGGCAGTCCCGTCACCCAGACAGGGGGCAGACCCGCCCCCGACCTCCCGCGGAGCCTCGCCGGGTACCAGCTCCGCAGGGCCGGCCAGCCAGCTCGGTGCAGCCCGGAGTGATCGCCACCTACCGTCCCAGCCCCGGGTCTCACTGCGTGCCCGCCGCTGCCCCGCGGCGAGGGCACGCACCCCTCCCAGGTGTCGCTACCTGGCTCCCTAGCAGCTGGCACGGGGCTGAGGACCACGGCGCCCGCTCTGCCCGAGAGCGCGGCCCGGCCCACGCGCGCCCGGGGTCGCGGCCCACCCCTCCCCGGTCTTCCTCAGGCCATGAAGTGCCGGGGATGGCGAGCTCGGTCCTTTGTTCCCTCGCGGGGTGGAAAGGCAGGGTTTGGGGTTTTTTTTTTTACTAGCCCAAACCCAGAAAGAAACCAAGGTCGCGCTGTCGCAGGCTGGGCGCACCCAGGGGCTCGGGCGCCCCAAGGGCAAGTGCATCGCAGTTGCAAGGAAACAAAACAAAACGAAACAATCGGCAGTAATTTAAACTGCGGAGAGCGGGGAAAGGAGGCGGAACATGGCCACTGAGTCCATCCTCGGGAGCGGGGCTCGGCGCCCCCAGCCCGCACTTCCCCGCACCCCGAGTCCCGAGGCGGGGAGCAGGGGGGCGGGGGTGGGGGCCCGGCGGTCACCACCCACCTGCGGCCACCGCGGAGCAGCCCCAGAGCAGCAGCAGCCGCGCGCAGCTCCCCATGGCCGGGGCGAGCCGGGAGCGTGCGGGCGCGATGCGCGTCCGCCCGGCGGTGGGCTGCAGCGCCAGCCGTCCTCGGGGGGAGCCGCGGCGCCGGGCTTCTTCCTCGTCCGGGGGCGCCGCGCTCGGTCAGCGGGCGCCGGCGGCCGGGCGCCGCGAGCCGGGGCCGCGCCGGGCGGCGGGGTGACCCTCGCTCACCGGCCTGGAGCGGCGGGGGCACCGTGGGGGCGGCGGGCGCCCCGGGACCATAGCCGGCCGGGCCGCGCGGCCCCGCGTCCTGCGGGCTCCTCCGCGGCCAAGCCCGGGGCTCGGCGCCCGCGGCAGCCGCTGAACTTTGCGAGACCTTTCACTTCGCGGCCGCCGCCTGCTCCCGGGCGTCCTCCTCGGCTTTTGCCACCGCCTCTGGCGGCTGCGTCTCGGTGCCGTCCTTGTCCACGGGCCGTTCCATGGGATGCATTTTTATGGCACCGACACCGCGGCGCTCCGGTGCCAGCCCTCCTCCTCTCGCACCTCCACCCCTTCCTGCGGCCCGCCCCACCCCCCCGCGCTCGCTTGACAGCCGGGGCGGCGCAAGTGCGCGCCGCAGGGTCGCCGCCGCCGCCCGGGGAGGGGTCCCGGCCCCGCGGGCCGCCCCCGCCGGTCCCGCCCGCCGCAGTCCCCGCGCGCGCCGGGCCCGGGGCCCCCACCCGCCTCGTGCCCCTGCCGGCGCCTGCCCTGCTGCCCCGCAGCACCCACGAGCCTCCCTGGGGAGCAGTCTCCCACCTTCTCCCGGAACATTCCAGACAGCAGTTGACTCCTTGATCAGGTCAGGGCACGCCAAGGGGCTTAGAGAACCGCGGAGCAGGCGAGCGCCTACTCACATCGCCCAGCCCAGCGAGCCCTCCTCCCCTGCCAGCGTCCCCGCCACCCCTCCCCCGGACGTCTCACGACCTGGGCACGAGCCCCCCACCCAGCCTGGGGTCCCGGCGGGCCGGAGCGAACCAGCTGCTAAGTGGTCGCTGCTTCTCTGCCCGCTTTGGGGGGGGGGGGCAGGGGAGGACATTTCAGCTCAACAGTCAACACTTTATCCGAGGTGTATCCGTTGTGACGTCAAAGGTATCCCCTCGTTCAAACTCAAGATGCTAAAAGAAAGGGGTCGTAGGGTTAGCTAGTGGGGCAGTTTAAGGACATCGTTGTCTAGACGCGAGACTAGACTCCATAGACAGGGGCATGACGAAAAGCAGGTCCCGGGCCCTTGTCAGCACCCTGGCTCTATGAAGTGCATTGTGCTATGAAACAACAATGTTGTGAAATAGTTACGGGGAAGAATTCAGTAGCAACCCCAAGCACCTAATTGTGCATGGAGTTGCTCAAGCCTGCTGCTATCGGAAGATTAAATAGCACGCGAGTCTGGGACTTTCTTGCAAGTTCTAGGAAAACGTAATTCGATGTACAAACTCGGGGAAACTTGCAAAAGTTAAGTAGAAAGCAATTTTTTATTGCAGTGTTCATTTTTCCCTTTAAATATTTTTCCAAAAATCAACTACTTTACTGATTTCAATTGTGAGTGTTACTGATGAGGACAATTCAGAGCTTTAGGGCACATGTAGATATTCTTCATAGTGACTCAGCTGGGGATATATCAGAATTTTTATATCTCCCAGGAGGAACTGAAGTGAGGTCAGCATCATCCATTTGGGAGACATCAAAATTATTCTTCTAGTCAACACCAGCAAGTGGCAAATGGTATGGGACAGCAATTTGTATAACACTTTACAACATAAAATCTCTGAGTTTTCAAATATTAGCAATGTTAGGGGTTTCTTTATATCTTATAGATATGCTCCCAAGTAAATGATAGGAAATAATTTCTTAATGGTCAAGCAGTCTTCTAATCTACACAAAACATAATGGGTTTGTTTTTTTTAAAAAAAGATTTATTTTATTGGTTTTGAGTGAAGGTGAGAGAAAGAGAAGGGGTAAGGAACCAAACTGGAGGGCCTCCAACATGGGAGGCAAGAACCTTTGACACCAAGCCATCCTAGCGGTTACCAGTTGCACTGCAGTTCAGCATATATAGGGTTGCATTGCAGGGAGGCAGGAATTGAACCACGACCTCACAGTTATGAGGCAAGTGCTCAACTGCTGAGCTATCCTGGCATTCATGTTTTTCTTATGTTCTCCATTATTCTTAACTGAGAACACCTATTAGGTACGTAGTAAATTTTCATTAAATGTTTTTGACCGAGTTATGCTAAAACTATTGCTACTAATATACACTAAGAACAGGGATTAAGAAAGAAAAAACAGTGAAATCAAAATGGTTCTCTAAAATGAGTCTGTACATTCTAAATAAATCTACATTTACACCAATACTTTATATATGAAGCAGCTCAGGAGCATTCTAATCAATTTTGAATCGATTTATATAGTCTAATTTAGTTCTCAATTCCAGTTTAATTCTACTTTAGTTATGAATTCTATTTTCATTCTGAAGAAGCTATCCAGAAAAAGTTTGCCTACATAAGGAAAATCTTACTTAGTGATATATATATCATTGCCTATGATTATTTTTTAATATTTCAGTAATAGATTCAGAATTTTAAAGAAGTTTTATGATTTAATAGGAAGCTTAGTAAACCTATGGAATCTCAATAATAGATTTCCAGGAGCTCCATAATTGACAAATCTAGAATACTCCTGAGAACTTGGAAGAAAGCTACAAGGGCCTTTAAGAACTAAAATAGAAGGAAAAAGTTGAAGTACCAAAAGTCTTATTCATGGGAGAGCTCTTTAGGTCTCCGTTTAAATTATTCAGGCAACATTACTAAGTTTGGTTATGCTGTTTTCCTAGGCCACAGTTTATTATAATAGAATAAGGAGGATGAGAGAACTATAAAAAGTAGCCATAGGACAAAAAACAAACAAACAAAAAAACCCAGAGTAGTCTGAGGCTTGTTAGTGCAGAAGCAAAGCACTAAAAGGCTGTAAAGATGTCACACTCTATAATAACTTAGTACAATATGTGAGGTTCCTAATGGATGATAGGATATTGAGCATCAGAAAGGACCTTAGAGATAATTGAGCCCAATTTTTCACTCTATCAGGAACCCTTTCCACAAAATCTCTGTCCAGTGGGTCATCCAGTTTTTGTTCTAGAAGTCTCAGTAAATGAAAGCTCAGAAGCAGCCCTTTTCATTTCCGGTTCTGTTTCATTTAACTAGGACATCTCTCTTCTTAAAATTCTACCTATGTTTACAGTTTAGTCATCTGCAACTAAACAGTACAGGTAAAATTTATTCCCTGGTACTTATTCAAAGATTTTAAAAATTAAATGTATTGGGATGACAATTGGTTAATAACATTATACATTTCAAGTATATGTTTCTATAATACATCATCTATATGTTGCTTTGTGTACTCACCACCCAAAGTCTAGTCTCCCTTTGTTATCGTATATTTGATCCCCCTGCCCCTCTGGTAACCACCCTTCTGTTGTCTGTGTCTATGAGTTTGTCTATTTTGTTTGTTCATTTATTGTTTTCTGTTTTAGATCCCACCTATGAGTGAAATCACATGGTTCTTGTCCTTTTCCATCTGGTTTTTTTTCATTTAGTGTGATACTCTCTATCCTTAAGATCTATCCATGTTATTGCAAATGGCAATATTTCATCCTTCTTATGGCTGAATAGTATTCCATTACATGTATGCACTACATCTTTATCCAGTCATCCATCAAAGGACACTTACTTAAGTTGTTTCCATTTCTTGGTTACCCTGTGTGATGCTACAGGTACTCAAAGATTTGAAGTCAAGTTTTATTGCTCCTCCTAACTATTCTCTTCTCCAAGTATTAATCACCCATATAGCATGATTCCCAAAACTTTCACCATCTTAATCACCCCTTTTCAGATATACTACAGTTTGCCAATGTTGCTTTTATACTGTGCATTTAGAACTCAACTCCAGGTTTGCCTGGATCAGTGTAGAATAAAATAGAACTAGCAGTTCTCTTCATTGTGGCCCAGGACTTATATTTCTATAGGCTAAAAATGCATTAACAGCCTTATGATGTTGGCTGGTATTATACTTGAAGCATACTAAAATCCTCTTTCACATATCGATGTCTTCAAGAGCCATTAGTAAGTGGTAAAATGTATTTTGTTTAACCAGAAGGAAAAAGTCCTATTAAAATTCATTGCATGTGGTAAGCATTCAATAAATATTAATTTAAAGAACAAAAATGAACAAAGTCAAATTGTAAAATTTGAAAAGTGGTTAAAATTTTAAAAAGAAATAGTCCTGAATGAGATAAGTATCTAATATTTTCTGAAAAAAAATTACTTTGGTGGGAAATTTGACTCTTCAACAACACTGTATATATGTGGTATTACTATGTACTTCCAAGGAAAGGAAGGACTCTAAAGAATGATTACGTATAGCTAGTATCTTTCCTCCATGAAACTATAAACATTACCTCATTTATCCTCAAAGCATCAATGTGTGGGAAAGAACATGAATATTTATAGTCATTTTAAAGAGAAAGAAAGTGATGTAAAAGATGTCAGTGCCAAACTTAGATCATCCAGTAAGTACATACTAGAGATAGAACATGAATTTCTAGGTTTTTTTAAAAAATCATTACTTATCTATCAATTTTCCTCAAATACAATACTGCCTCTCTTTGAACTAGAAGAGTATTGGGAGAAAATGAAGTGGAGAATTGTTTTTATTGACATAATCCTAGATTTAGTTTGCTACATGGTCTATGCCCTTCAAATGCCCTTTAAACAGATCACCTCAGAATTTCCTTAAATTTTCATTTAAGCCTTCTGTTACTGGCACTGTTTTTTACCTCCTGTACTTCCTGGCTACAGCTACTCATTCCTCGGAAGGGAGTGAGAGCTTTTGAAAATACATGTGCTCTTCCAAGAAGGTAAGCAATATTTTTTTTTAAAAAAATTAAAAAACTGCACACATGCTCTCTCATGTTTAAATTAATTACATGGAGCCTGGAAAGTTGAAACCATCAAGAACAGTTCTGTTGTTATTACAGAGATCGTTACTCTGGACAGCACTGTATTGACACAAGTTTTAAACACTTTCTGCTCTATGTAGCTCTTAGCTAAAACTTTCTAGCCATGTTGCTATTTATGACATTGATGAAAAGATGCTTGGAGTCAAGTTATTATTATTTTTTTAATGTAGGGAAATAAAAATTTACCAAAGCCCTCATGAGGATGAAATAATAGTAAACAATATGGGTAATTCCTTTTATTTATCTTTTATATAGTAATGCAATGGCTAGGATCATGGACTTTGAGGTCTGAATCCCCCCGGGTTTGAATCCCAGCTCTGCCATATACTAGCTGTATGACTGTGGGAGAGTTATTTAACCTCTTGGTGCAGCCATTTCCTTATCTACCATATAGGAATAATACTGGTACCTAAATAATAAGGCTATTATGAATATTAAAAGAATTAATATTTATGAAGTGGTAGAAAAGAGCAAGACACACAAGAAGCACTTTAAGTTTTATTAAATATGTAATATAATGAAATACAAATCCATCATGAACCTACAATCTCTTTTGACCTGCCTTGGAATTGTGTGTGTGTGTGTGTGTGTGTGTGTGTGTGTGTGATTTTTTCCAATTTTTTTATTTTATTTTACAAATTTTTATTTTTTAAATTGTAGTTGACATACAATATTAGTTTCAGGTGTACAACATAGTTATTCAATATTTATATACCTTATGGAGTGATCACCATGATAAGTCTAGTACCCATCTGCCACTGTACAGTTATTTTATTATTGACTGTACAAGGGCTGTTCAGAAAAAATCCAGCCATCATCAATATAATGAGAATGGTTACATGACTGGATACTTTCCAGGCAGCCTTTATATTCTCCTTCACTTTTTTCAACCATTCCCCTACCCACTCCTGTTTGGCATCCATTAGTTTGTTCTCTGTGTGAATCATTTTCCATTTTATTTTGTTCATTTGTTTTGTTTTTAGATCCCACTTGTAACTAAAATCATATAGTATCTGTCTTCCCTGGAATTTTATCTTCAGTTATACATCCATATTTAATAGGCAGAAGCTAAACCATTGTCCTGGCTAATTTTAAAGGCTGCTGTGCATCATAAAAGGCACTACACAGAAGATGAATGTATGAAGCAACAAATCTTATCGATAATAGCTAGAGGGAAAGGGGAACTGGCTCTAGTGGAACAGCTATAATTTATCAGGCATAATGCTGAATTACTTTATAATTCTCACTGCTCTTTAAAGTTATGTTGTCAACCCCTTGGTGAGGAAACTGAAACTCAAGAGAAATTAAATAACTGAGCCAAGGCCACACAGCTAAGTAAATGAATAAGTCAGGATTTGAACTCTGATGTGTCATCATTTCTTCCCATTTCCTCTTTTGAGAGAGGTGGCATTGCAAGGCAGTTAAAGGAAGGATTTAAAGCTGCACTGCTGGGAAGCTGGGATGGCTCAATGGATTGAGGGCTCCCTTTGCAGCCCTGGAGCCCAAGAATTGAATCCTGGCCCCAGCCTGTGTGGACCCATATGATGAATTGGGGTGTGCCCCCAGTTCAGCTCTTGCTGGGGCCTATGCGGAAGGCTCCCGGCCCAGTTCCTGCCCTGCGCAGCCCCGCACCCACCTGTGGAGTGAAACTATATGGAAAACTAATGCTGTCAACTATGGAGACTGCTCTCCCCCTTCTCTCTGTCTCTCTCTGTCTCTGTCAAAAAACAATAAAAATAAATCTTTAAAACTGGACTGCCAATTTCCTCGTTGGTAAAAACACTCCTAGAATGTTTCTACCTTAACAATCACAGTTTAACACATGGAGAGATGGGTTTCACTACCACCTATCTTGCTTACCTCCAGATCTCACTTGTGAGCTTCAGGGCTGTGTGTCCAATTGTCAATGGACAGCTCTACTTAAACACCCTAAATTCAATACATGCAAAACTCGACTCATTGTCTTTCTTCCCTAACACGTTACTCCTCCTATATCTTCTATCTTGTGAAATGTCACAATTATCCATTTACTATATCAGCACAAAAACAGTGTTTTCCAAGCTTATGCAAAATACTCATGTTCAGTGAGATATACTAAATGTCCTGAGGAAAAAGAATTTTGTCATCAAATAACTTGACCATTAGGTTAAACAAAGTTAAATAGGATTTCTCAGAATTTTTACAGTGCTAAGTTCATTGCAAATCTCCAAGAACTACACATAATATTAAATTAGATAGGATTGCATTCACTTGTATGAACCCAACTCAGTAGCTTAACCAAATTGAGGTCAATTTTCTTCCCGTGCCAAGAAGTTGGGAGGTAGATAGTCCAGTACAAGTGCAGCTGTTCCGTGGAGAAAGACATCATGGCTTATGTGGTTTTCTTCCTCCTGGTTACAGATGCCTGCTCCACCTCCAGGACTTGTGTTCCCTGTCTAGGCAAGAGAAATGGAAAGAGAGAGACGGAAAGAAGATATATGCCAGCTAAGTCTTAAAAATGCCTTCACAGCCGCCTTGCCCACATGCCTATATCTAATTGTCCCAATCTGAGTTATGTGGTCTCTCCAGACCCTGAGGAAGTCTGAGGAGGTGATTATTTTAACTGGGCACATTGCCACCCTTAACAAGTTCAGACTTCTACTAGAAAGAAAAGGAGGTTAATGTCAAGAAGACAACTAGTTACATATGTCCCCAAAAGTTAGCAATTTCACCACTGTATTTGGCCCAAGCTCCTAGTAACATATACCATGGCTTTCCGTCATTGACAGATGGAAGTCATTCTGCTTGGCTTGGTATCCAAACCTTTTATGATGTGCTGGTTCCTGCCACAGGCTTTGCAGCTCCACCCACAGTGAGCTACCTGCCGGCTCTGAGAGGGACACCAGTGCTCCGTGCCTCTTGCTTCTGCGCATTTCCCCCTTTTCCCTGCTCTCTTCCTTCTGGCTAATTCTGGCAGGTCCTCAGAAATCTAGTTCAGACAATAACTGCTATGACACCTTTCTTTCTTACTCATTCCTCTACCAACAGGGTCAGTTCCCCTCTCTGCTGTCCTGCGGATCACCTCATTATCCTCAGTTATAACTTTTTTTCTGTCATATATTGAATGTGTGTGTGTGGGGGGGGGGGAACAGGAAGCAAAATTATATTTATGCTTTAACTATGGCCCCATGGGAAACATACATATAAAAAAGGCATGGGCTATATAAAAATATTAAAGATGATTGTTTCTCTGGCTTCTAAACTTTTCATAATATATAATTTTTATGATGACATTTTTATTTTAAAATATAACAAGTAAGGCAGAATATGAAAAAGCAGTGTCTGAAAAGTTATACATAAATAGGCTATTATCAGCAAGTGGAGCACAGTGGACTCAGGTTAGAAGCGCCACATGGAATGTGGACTTAGCTGGACCCTAACAACTGTGTTGGTGGGGGTGGATGTGGTGGCCAATGTGGGTGAACTTTGCTGGTAATGGTCACATAAATGCTCAAGTGTGAATATACAAAGTGCCTCTGGGAGAGTGAATGGAATCTACTATGAGAGTGAATTTATGGGGGACAGTGGGAGATGGGGAAGAAAAAGTAAATTAGGACCAAACAGTTACAGGCTTTGGCCAGTCCAGTTGGTTTGTGTTGGGAGATTACAGCCATCATTACCTAGAAATGGCATAAAATAAATTAGAGAAAAGAGGACTTAGAACGAGGGTTAAGAGCTACTCTGTGAGAAGATAATGGGTTTAAATCAAGGTGCTGATAGGAAAATGGAAAGAGAGAGGACTGAAGAAAAAACAAAAAACGAGGAATTGACAGGACTTTGTAATTAATCATGAGACTTGACAGAAGATGGGAAGAAGATAAAAATGACTTTCTGGCTCTGAATCTGATTAGCTGGAAAACAAAAAACAAAAAATGATAGTTTCTTTTTTCAGGAATAGAAGAATCTGGAAATTTAGTTGGCCTGGGAGGTGGGATGAGAAATGGCTGATTGTATTTTGAATGGATTGATGTAGAGAGAATGGCAGCACAGAGTCCTATTAGTGGCAGTTACCCTGGCTTTAGAGCTTAGCAGAGCAGTCAAGTCTTCAGATAGAGGGTTAAGAATTATTTCCACAAAGATACAATGGAAACAATAAGCAGAAATGAAATGTCCAAGAGACATGAACTATTTTCAAAACATTTACCATCAATAGTATAATTTTGCCTAATTTGTAATTATCACGATAAAAACAGTTCATTACCATGCATAGAAAAAAGCATAGGAAAGGACTTTGGAAGCTATTTAGGCCACCTCTATTTTTGACATGAGAAAACTGAGGTCCACTGAGATTATACATTTAAAGCCTATTTGTTCCATAGCCCCTGTCTAGTCAAGGTTCCACAGCTAGTTGGGTTTTGTGACTGAGTTGTGATTGAGGGTTCTCTGTGCCCAGTACTTACGGGTATATTGGCAATCCAGAGCTCAAAGCTTCCATTAAATTTTCCTAGCTCTTTAGCTTAAAAGAAACTATTGTCCTAAAATTAGAAAACCAATTTTAAAAAGCCCTCAATCTCCTAAAGCAGCACTTTGATTAGGAAAAATGTACAAAAACCCAAAACCTTTGTCTCTAAGTGGAATTTCAAGATAAACAATAAAGCTGGAGAGGCTGTGGAGAAAAAGGAACCCTCAAACACTGCTGGTGGGAATGTAAACTGGTACAATCCCTGTGGAAGGCAGTATAGAGATTCCTCAAAAAATTAGAAATGGAATTGCCATAAGACCCAGCAATCCCCCTTCTGGGTATCTACCCCAAAAAACTTGGAAACCTTAATCCATAAAGATATATGTAGCCCATTTTCATCACAGCACTGTTCATGGTGACCAAGTCGTGGAAATAACCAGCGTCCTTTGATAGATGAGCGGATAAAGAAGTTGTGGTGCATTTAGACAATGGAATACTACTCAGTGATAAGATGAAATACAGTCATTTGTGACAACATAGTTGGATCTTGAAACCATCTTATTAAGCGAAATAAGTCAGATTGAAAGAATCAAGAAACATAAGACCTCACTTATAAGTGGAATATAAAACTGAAAGTAACAAAGAAACAAAAATTCATGGACACAGTCAATAGTTTAGTGGTTACCTGAGGGGAAGGGGGAAGGTGGGTGAGACAGCGAAGGGTGGGATGGGGGAGAGGGCAGAAGGGGAGTAGGGAGGAGGGAGGGGGTATCTAATATATGGTGATGGAAAGAGAGCTGATTCTGTGTGGTGAGCACATAATGCAATGAATGCATAGATGATGTAATGGAGATTTGTACACCTGGAAACTATGTAATTGTTACCAACCAATGTCACCCCAATAAATTTAACAATAAAAATAAAAAACATAAACAGCATAGGACCATGTAGTTGAGCTATTAAGCTAGAGTTGCCTCTAGTTTGATTTTTATCTATATCTTAATTTCACTGTATATTTTCTAATCCTACATTTATTCTGCAATTTCAAATACAAGCACTTTTCTGAACATTTTTATTTCAAGGATCACAAGATTACAATGCAAGGTAGAGGGTAAATGTATGACACAATTTGCTTTAACCCTAAATTCAGTATAAGGAACTTCCTTGTATAATAGAAGATAGATTCAGTTACCAGGAATAACAGAACTTCATTAAGCAATATCAAACCATAACACCATTCTCAGAGCTCAAAGTAACAGTATCAGAGTAGTCATGTCTTTTGAAAACCTGTAACTGAGTGGTAAAAGAAATTGGAAGGCCATGCTATGCAAGGCACAATAAAAATAAGTTCATTTATGTTCCTGCAAAGTTGAAAATAACAGCTTCAATGTGTTCTACCTTAAACTCTCTACTTATAAATGTCATTTATTCACGGAAATATTTCTTATTAAACTTAAGGTATAAAATTCTTAAGGCCAAAACTAATACAAAATTAATATGAAAAAATTCATTGTTCTGGTGAAGTCTAAACACTTTTTCATTCATACATTTAGCCTCTTTAACATAACTATAGAAGATTCCTTCATCATAAAGAACTAGTTCCTCATTTTCCTACTTTGCTCCTTCAGGAATGTTTGAATGGATGCAAGTTTTATTGCAAACAGGAAAGAAAGACTTTTCTTTAAGAATGATTAATTATTGTTAGAATACATAATATTCCTATTACAGACAGAACACTTTTTTTGGTTATGAAAGCATATAGAACTATATTAACACTTTTAAAGAAATACTAAAATTTGTATTAAAAAGAATTTCAAAGCAGCATGAGAATTCTCAGATTACTAATGTAATGACCACCATGGAAGTTTGCTCTGTGGCTTCCCACCCACCCAGCAGGGGAAAAGAGGAGGTACAGATTACTATCTCTTAAACTGAAAAAAAAAATCAAAACCTACAGACATGAGGTAATAAGTAACCAAAGCCAGTAGGTTTGAATTCATTTCTCATTCTCACTAGTGTGGTTCTGGATATACTACTTTTAAATGCACTAAGAGCATCAAATACAGTATGGTTTTCTAATATATTCCCCCCACTTTTTTTTCTTGCTATACAAAAGGACATTTCATTGCCCCTTTGCAAACTGAAAATATCCTGCCATCAGTAAACAAATATCTTGAATATGCATGTAATCCAAAGAGATAAGTAAATAGAGTCCTATAGAGTCCCCTGTGCAAATCTGAATGAACCTGTCCTAATGTGCTTACTCTTGAAAGGACATTCTTTTCCCTTTTATTAATATAACCAATAACTAGTTGGCATTTATTGGTGATTTAATGTATGACAGGGCCTGTGCTAAACGCTGTACGTACATTATCATCTTCAGTCCTTATAGTCACCCTAGATAGAAACCTTCAATCGTCATCGTCATTTTACAGATGAGAATGGAGACTCACGTGGCAGAGCCGGGCTGGTAACCTACGGCTCTAGTTCCCAAAGCCCATGAACCAAACCACCGTGTCCTGGTGGGTCTATGGGAGATAGAGGAAAGCCACAAAGAGGGCAAACCCATCATCCCAAGAAATCTGTTTGCATATTTCCTTCTGGTCTTCTTTCTATTTATACAATGTTTATTTCAACTCTTTGTCACTTGTTACTATTGTTATTAGAAATTTTCTGAAAATATCCATTTTTGAGGCCTTTAACTGTTCTAAAGAATGGCTACATCTTGTTCTACTTAATGCCACTTATTTTGGACACTTAGCCTATTTTCACATTTTTGCTATTATAAATAATACTTGTATGGCCCTCTATGTGAATTAAATTTTCTTTTTTTAAGATTTATTTTATTGATTTTTGACAGAGAGAAACAGAGACAGAGAGAAGAGGGAGGGCCCAGAGCAGTCTCCATAGTTGACATCAGTCTTCCATATAGTTTCACTCCACAGGTGGGCACAGGGCTGCGCAGGGCAGGAACTGGGCCTGGAGACTCCCACATAGGTCCCGGCAAGAACTTAACTGGGTGCACACCCCAGTTCAGCATGTGGGTCCACATGGGATGGGGACAGGATTCAATCCTCAGTCCCTGGGGCTTCAAAGTGAGTGCTTAACCCACTGAGCCATCTCAGCGTTCCCTAAATATTTCTTAATCATGGCTTATTCCCTCATAAATATTAAAATGGAAATACCAGGCCAGAGAAAAGGTAGATTTAAGACTATTAAATATACCAAATTTCTTTTCCAGAAGGGTTGCATCAATTTTACAACTACCACTAAGATATAGTTCCTATTTCACTTTACCCATACCAGCACTGGATATTATATTTTAGAAATATAAATTTCTTAATTCAGTATGTGAAAAGTGGTACTTTTATTTGCATTTCTTTTATTGGATTATCTGTAAAATTGAACCTTTTTTCTATGCTTGCAGTTTCATTCTACCCTTTTCACTAGTTTTCTAAGGTGGAAGCTTAGGTTATTGATTTTAGACCTCTCTTCTTTTCTAACATATGCATTTAATGCTATAAATTTCCCTCTAAGCCAATTGATTTTGCTGTGGCCCACAAGTTTTGATTAAGTTATACTTTTATTTTTCTGTAATTCAAAATATTTAAAGTTTTTTCTTGAGATTTCTTCTTTGGCCTATTGGCTACTTAGAGACATGTTGTTTAATTTCCAGATATTTGGAAGTTTTTCAGCTATCCTGTCATTTATTTCTAGATTAATTCATCATGGTCTGGGAATATACTTTGTATTATTTCTATCCTTTTAAGCTTGTTGTGTTTTATGTCCCAGAATCTGATCAACCTTGGTGTATATTTCATGTGCTTTTTGAGAAGGATGTAGATTCTGCTGTTGTTGAATGGAGTATGCTATAAATGTCAACTTGATCAAATTGATTGATCATTCAGGTCATCTATATCCTCATTGTTTTCACTCTTTTCAAATTATACTCCCTTTTAGCAACTAATGGACATGACAACAGAAGAAAGTAAATAAAAATCTAAATTACACTTAAAGCTTAAAAAAAACATGTCCAGGCACTTCCATGAAGTTTTTAGTTTTTGTTGATTCCCTCTTTCTAACAATGAAGAGGATGTATGAGAGGAAAAGCTGGGTGAGAGGGAGAGCCAGAAACACAGAAGAAAATATTGAAAGGAAACACCAATCACATCACTAGTCTGAGATTTTTCCGTATTCTAAGTGATGTTTTCATGCCTATTAAAAAAAGGGGGGGGGGGACTTGTTGACTAAGGATTTTTCTTTGTCTTCTTGATATTCATAACTGTTCATTAAAAAAGCAATATTATAACTCTTAGGAAAGAGCGTTTATAATTGTATTGTTTTGAACTGCCTCTGTTTTCACTATAAAATACCACAAACTCACAGTTATAGACTTGGAAAGGTAACTGTAGTTCAGAAAGTTTGGTTGACTACACAGTGTTATAGTTTTAAGAGCTGCTTCAAAAATAGTAAGAGTATTTGGAAAACCCCTTTTTATAACAAATGTGTTCTTTGTTTAAAATGTAAACACTGAGCCAACCTTAGAAGCAAACATTGACTGCGTACTTATATCAAATCAATTGTTGTAAGTATTTTAGTTATAACAATGCAGAAACGTGAAGCATAGGTTTACTTTTTAACTCCAACCCTGTTCAAAGATCATTTATTGGCCTCTGAAGGAACAGGTGGCATGTCTGTTATAATTTAACAAGAGACCTTTGGGTGAGGTGTAGTCATTCAGATACCTCTGGATGCTTTGGATGCTCTCATGTGTGGCAGGGTGCACTTGCTAAAACATTCTCCTCTCTAGATCTGGAAACATAGAGTCTGTGTCCTAGGCCCTGGGTAGGTATTCCAGACTTCCCTTCTGAGTCATAGATAAAAAATGCCATGTTGCAACTGAGACAGCAATTCCTTCATCAAGAAATCACATTCTTTTTTTATTTTTTTAAAGATTTATTTTATTGATTTTTGACAGAGAGAAACAGAGACAGAGAGAGACAGAGAGAAAGGGGAGGGCCCAGAACAGTCTTCATAGTTGACATTAGTTTTCCGTATAGTTTCACTCCACAGGTGGGCACAGGGCTGCGCAGGGCAGGAACTGGGCCGGGAGCCTCCCACATAGGTCCCGGCAAGAACTGAACTGGGGGCACACCCCAGTTCAGCATGTGGGTCCTGACGGGCCGGGACCGGGATTCGATCCTCGGTCCTCAGGGCTTCAAAGCGAGTGCTTTACCCGCTGAGCCATCCCAGCTTTCCCTGAAATCACATTCTTATTTTCCTAATTTTGAAATAAATATTCCACTTCTTGGTAAATAAGATAGCTTTCCTATTTGCAGTATATATCTGAGCATGCAGATATATAACAAAATTTACAGGCTTTTTTTCCCTACTAGAGGTACCATTAATTATACTAGACTCCCCAAAGAATTCCAGGTTCACCTCAAATACCAGCAACCTAATTCTATTCCACTACTTACATCTGTTGGGTGAATTGGAATTGTATTACATTTATTGTTGATTTTAGAAATATTTATATCTTTACGGAAATGAGATTATATTTAAATGAACATGGTATAACTCTTCATGTATTTAGGTACTCTTTAACGTATTTCAATAAAGTTTTATAATTTTCTTCAAAAAATCTCACCAATCTTTCATTAGATTTACTCCTAGACACTATCTTTTGTTGTTTTTATAAATGATTTTTTTTTTCAAAAATATAATTTTTTAAATCTTTGATGTAGGCATATTGGAATGTAATTGATTTTTTGTACATTGAACTTATGCCTAGCAACCTTACTAAATTCTTAATTTTAATAAAATATAGTCTTGGATTTTCCTGCATAAATATTCATGTCATATGCATATATATACACGTTGTTTCTCCTTTTCTAAGATTTATTTATTTATTTATTTATTTATTTATTTATTTATTTTTGACAGACAGAGAGAGAGAGAGAGAGAGAGAGAGAGAGAGAGAGAGAGAGAGAGATACAGAGACAGAGAGAGAACTGAACTGAGGGAACTCCCAGTTCAGCACATGGTTCCGCACGGGCCGGGGCCGGGATTCGATATTTTCTCCTTTTTTAATCCTTATAACTTTTTTTTTGCTTTTCTCTGTTAATTACATTGGCTAGAACATTTAGTACATTTTGAATAGTCATAATATTGGAAGACTGGTGATATTCCTTATTATCCTATAAAGTAATCAATGTGTTTAAAAATATTTTTTAATACCCAGCACTAAGGGTTTTGTACTGATAGAATTGCTAGAGTCATAACCTATCTTTAATCATTTTCATACCTGTACCTTTTCTATTAGTTGAATTGATCTTTGTACACATCCTAAGCCCATGTTTTAAATTAACTTTTCTCATTTCCAATGGTGTATTTTAGTGGAACTGAATATTTACTGTGAAATTGATTTGCTATTGAGAAATCATCTTTCTCTTTTTATTTAAATTCTTAATCTCATGGCTTTCAGGAAAACTTAATTTAAAAAATAAAATTATGTTCAAAGACAATGAGATGACTATAGGTCTACCTACCTAACACTTCAATGAAGTGTTCTTTATTTCTTCCTACAAGTTTTCCAATATGTCCGGTGCTCTGTTACACATCAGAAGCACCTTTTATACAGTGTCTCTGTGAATACCATGCCCTGGAATTGTGCAGTACATACTTTGCTTGCCTATATATTTCACTTCTTTGTCTAATTAGGACTTTGGGGTCTCTCTCAAGCAAGTATAATAGTAATAATCTGCAAATGTCTGACTCCAAAAACAAACCTAAAAGTATTTCAAAAAGACTCTTTGGCTGCAAGCAGAAAAATATTATGTCTGAGAGACATGTTACTATAATATATCTTTAGCAGGATAATCGTCTTCTACCCCAAATCAGTATTGATTCAGTGTTCTTTACTTTAGTATTATGTAATTAAGTAAATTGTCACTTCTGCTTATATAAACACAATTAGGATGAGGTTTAAAAAATAAAAAGAGTGGGGAGGAATTCTGGGGGAAAGAGTCAACATAAAACTAATATAGTTATAAATCTCATTAATTGTAAAAATAATATTTGTGATGAGATAATGATAATAGTACAGTGGTAATGATAATAATGAATCCTAGTTGTTTGGCTAAGTTCCAAATTTAAGCTGCATTGTAGCTTAGTTTCTATCATAAAAATATTCTTTGAGAGAGAGAAAGGAGAGAATTACATAGCATAGCTGCTACTTCCTCACTAAGGAAAGTCAGTGTTAATGATGAATGCCAAACATACTGACACCAGATTTTCAATTGTAACTTTTTGAACTCTCGTCTCATGTCCAAGCAAGGTCAAAGTATATTTTATCTGATTGAAACCATAAAGACTTTAGAAAGGCAGGTCTTTAGTTATAGACTAAAAAGGGCAAAGATTATAGTCAAGTCATTATATATATTTGTGGAACTATTTTGCTCATTCATTCAGTATTGAATAGTACAGGCTGAGACCTCACAAGGGGTAATATCACAAAGAAAATAGTATGTGCTAGGTGCAAAGCAAGCACATGCAACTAGATTGCACTATCAGAAAAAAAGCACTGGATGGAGCCAAAAGAGGAGTGAAAATCAATCATGACCTTGACAGAAAAGGATAAAGTTTAGATCAGGGTTGTCCACTCTTTTGGCTTCCCTGGGCCACATTGGAAGAAGAATTGTCTTGGGCCACACATAAAATACACTAACACTAATGACAGCTGAAGAGCTAAAAAAAAAAAATCACAAAAAAAATTATTATATTTTAAGAAAGTTTACAAATTAGTGTTGGGCAACATTCAAAGCTGTCCTGGGCCGCAAGCATCTTGTGGGCCTTGGGTTGAGCAAGCTTGGTTTAGATGCTCTGACATATTTGCAAATACTAGCATAGAAGCTAAACCAAAGGCAAAAATAGAAATCACAGGTTACAAGGAAAAATTATGAATTGTCAAGAGTTTGAAAGCAACTTGTAAAGCAAAAGGTCTACACTGGCTACATATAAGGCATGTTAGACTTGTTGCTAATAGGAGGTGGCCAGAGACTACATTTGTGATTAATTTATCTTTATATCAATAGCACCTGGCACAAAGTAAGTTCTCAATACATATTTGTTGAATGTGGAGGAAGAATGATCAATTAGATAGCTATGTGACCTAGTTAAAAACATCCCAATTTACCAACGTCACATGTGGTTAAAGAAAATCTGTTTCTCAGTTGTTTTTGTGGGTGTGGTTTACAGGCAGCATTGGTGACACATCAGGAAAGACGGCAAACAGACTGAGAACAAGTGCTGTAAAAGGTGATCTCACTGCAACAACATGGGTGGGCCTGGGAGGTCAGTTCTCTTACAAGCACATTCATTCTAGAAAGTTCTCGCGTGAATAAAAAGCTGACAGAAATCGAACAGATTTCATCATTGAACAAATAAAAAACATCAACTAGGTCATGGAAAATGTTAAATGAGGATAGAAAGAAACATTTTTAGATACTTTTATTATAACCTCCTGCCTCTTTCATTCCCTTTCACATACTCAGTTCTCTCCTCAGGTGATTTTGGGCAAATTACTTAATCTCCAAAGACAGTGTTCTTGAATTGATCACAGGACATGATGAGTATATTAACTCCCAATTAACTTTATTCATATAAAGGAATAATAATAGCACATATTTTATAGGTTTTAATAGGATTAAATATTAATAGCTTAATTAAAGTACTTAGAATAATGCTTGGCACATAACATTTAATAAAACTTAAGTATTATAGTTCTTTTTCCTATCAAGTGCAGTGGAATTTTTTTCTTTTTGCTAAGTAGCATAAAGAAAATTTTAGTATTACTATATGTCATCATTTTCTCTAGCCCAAGAATATGATTTCTAGCATGTAGTAATATCTTCCAAAACTCCATACAACTTACGTAGATATTTCTTGTTATAGTGAAACACAACATACCATAACTTACTATTTTAATCAGACGTTCATATTTTAATAAAAGTTAATTTAAAAATTATTGATTATGCTGTAAAGGCAAAGGTGAAATGGTTAATAGCCCAGACTCTGGCATTCTAACTGTAATTTAGAATCCCAGATCTTTTACTCTCTAGCAGAGTGAATTTGGGCAAATTATCTATCCCCTGTATGCCTCAGTTTCCTCATCTGTCAATTGGAATCATAAGAGTATCTACTTCATAGATATGTTATGAGGATTAAATGAGCAATTACTATAAAGTTCTGGGAATAGTGTCTTGTACATAGTATGCACTTATGTGAATTCTTATTTCTTTTATACTTTTTTTCTATATAGTTTAAAAATATATTTCACCAATTAATTTAAAACATGTGTCAGTAAAGTGTTCATAGCATTCAAATTTCTCCACTCTAAAACCCTGAAATATATTTAGTAGGTGGTTTAAATTCAACCTTTTCTAGCTGTTTGCCTAATTTAAGTATATTGTAATTATTGCTCTAATTCTATTTTAATCCTTAGATAATTTAGTTGATTTTTATTGTCTCAGCCTGTTACTTTCCCCAAAACCCATGCATAGGTTTAAACTACAATGTTTATATAATTTTAGAACAAATTCCCCAACAAAGCAAACGGTTAAAATTTAGTAAATGTGATACTTAGAATTTTTATCTTGTTATGCAGACACTGCTAAGCATCATAAATCTTAGGGCTCAAAGATTGACCAAAACACATGTACATATTTTTCATTGCTATGCTTTTGTTTATGAAGTATTGAAATCAACATCAGGCTCAAATCAAGCAGAGAAATATGCTAGTGACTCATCATATCTTAATGCTGCTTAATTTTTCAGTTTCCTGTGTCAATTAGCTAAGGGATACCACAATTTAAAGAGTAATGACTAAAACATTTTCTATTTCCTGCTAAATTCCCTTCTAAAGGAAAGAATTGGTTTTTAAATATTACTCAGACATGCTCTATATAAACAAAACCAGGGAATTAGAATTCTCTTAAGAGGCGTATCTTCTAGACCTAAGAATTTCAGATGAAGGAACAAGTGAATAAAATAAAAGTATTTTTATAAGTTTAGAAAGGATGGGTCTGTGTAGATCTAGCATTAAAAATTCAGGCATGCCAGGATAGCTCAGCAGGTTGAGTGCTTGTTTTGCAACCGTGCAGTCCAGGGATCAAGTCCCAGCCCCTACCTGTGTAAGCCCACATACTGAACTGCACCACAACTGGTAACTGCCAGGATGGCTGTGAAAGTTCTTGCCCCCCATGAGGAAGGTCCCCGGTTCAGCTCTGCCCGAGCAGACCCACATCCACTTGTGTGGAATAAAACTATGTCAAAAAAAAACTAAAGATGTACAACTATGGAGATGGCTTTGGGCCCTTCCCCTGGCTCCTTCTCTCTGTCTCTCTCTCTCACCTTCTCTCAAACAATAAAATAAATCTTTATTTGTTTGTTTGTTTTTAATTTTTTTTTAATTATTTTTGAGAGAGAGAGATACAGAGACAGAGAGAGAACTAAACTGGGGGAACTCCCCAGTTCAGCACATGAGTCCTAACGGGCCGGGCCAGGATTCGATCCTCGGTCCCCGGTGCTGCAAAGTGAGCCCTTAACCCACTGAGCCATCCTGGCTTCCCCTAAAATAAATCTTTAAAAAAATTCAAATATTGTCTGTGTCACATTGATGGAATTCTATTTTATGAATCTTCCAATCTTATTCCAATGTGTGGCATCATTTACGTACCTGCCCATGAGGTGGGTGTGTGTAAGTGGCGCTAGGGCATCACAGCTGTGATAACCTCCCCTTGAGAAATAAAATGCATAAAAAATGTTTGCCATTTGGGTCACTTCTTGGAAATGTCAGAAGCACAACAGAAAAAAGAGCTAAAACTACAAAGTCATTAAAATTAACTTATAAAGAAATCAAAGGAATCAGCTTTCTTATTTATAATTATGAAAAACATTAAACTTAGATTACTAAGCGAGTAGATAAGACTTTATTTAACTACAGCTAAGTCTTCTCAGTAAAGTGAATACTTTTTAATATTATATAAGAAGTTTTAAAACTCTACTTATTTAAAATCAATTGACTATCCAAAAATTAGTGTCTTCCTCTGCTTCTATTTTATGATTTATACAGAATTAGCTTTAGTACTCTTTTCAGAGCATAGCTTGAAAGGCATTTTAATTTCTACCTCAGAGTAATTTTAAAACCACATCAATTATTTTCATGTGCAGCTGTTTTTTATCCACAAATTATTGCTTTAGGCATTTTTACTTCACCACACATTTCAGAAGAGAAGGAATGAAGGGGAACCAGCTAATCTACAAATATTTCACCAACAGTAAACCAGACCAAAAAAAAAAGAATTGAGGAGGGGTAATTATGAACCAAAACTTTTTTTAGAAATAAGAACTGTTCATGAATAGTCTAAACATTTAATATATAACCTACTTTGTTTACATTTAATTATGACTAAAGAGTTGATTCCCAATTTACTTTTCTTTCTAACACTTATTCATTCAATAAGTATTATGTGGTAGGAAACATAAGTGAAGCATAAGACTGTTCTCAAGAGACTTACAATCTGATTAGGAATACAGTGATTGCACATAAAACAATGAGAGAAAAATATGAAGCAATAAAACACTACGAGAGCCTGGGATGCCAAGAAGGAAGAGGAGGAGGAGGAGAGGAAGAAAGCTAGAGGGAGATGATAAGATTTGGAAGATACTCTCCAAAGCCCTGAGTGAAGGTTTAAAGTGAATAAGGAACGTTTGGGATATACTGAGTAGGCATGTCTTATAGGAGCGGGGTACACAGGGGTGAGTAGAATATTAGAATTTAGCACTAGCAGGAAGCTTAGAGATCGTCTTTCTGAATGTGCAAAATCTCTTTTATAACATTTCTGAGTGATAGATATTTAACATCTACTATTGTATGTCTCTGTTTGACAAAACACTTATTATGCTCCAGATATTATTCTACAGACTTCACAGATATTAACTTAGAAGGTCTCATAACAACCCTATGACAGTGATTTGGTCATTACCCCACTTTACAGATGAAGGCGTAAGGCCAGAGTGGATGGAATAAGTGTTTTGCCTCAGGCCACAAAGCCGGTGAGTAGCGGATCCAGGGTCTTCATATAGACAATCTGGCTGCAAAGCCCATGCTCTGACCAACCATCACCCTTTCCCAGGGTAAATGGGAAGCACTTAACCTGCTGAGCCATCCCAGCTTTCCCTGTAAGGATTTGAATATAAGTGGGTTAAAATAGTCACAGTATAGTTACCTAGTACTTGTTTAATACTATCACGAAACCAGTGATGTTTATGCATTTAAAGAAATCCTCTGAAAGTCTGTATAGTGAGTGTAATTTGACAAATGTAGTGATACTGTATGTAAAAATAGATGGAGTTGATCTAGTTACATGTGAAAGTCTCTAAACAATCTAATGGCTCAGGTTACTATAAAATATTAAAAAATACTAAAGATGATGGGATTACTTCTTTTTCTTTTTTTTTTAATATATATTTTATTTATTTATTTATTTTGACAGAGGAAAGAGAGAGAGAGAGATACAGAGACACAGAGAGAACTGAACTAGGGGAGCTGCCAGTCCAGCACATGGTTCCACACGGGCCGGGGCCGGGATTCGATCCTCGGTCCCCGGCGCTGCAAAGTGAGCGCTTAACCCACTGAGCCATCCCGGCTTCCCCGGGATTACTTCTGAGGTAGAATTTTCTCGTGAATTTAGAGAATGTTAATAATTAAGAATTCTTCAGGGATGCTAAGATGGCTCAGCAGGTTGAGCGCTCGCCTTGCAGCCCCGGGGTCCAAAGATTGAATCCCAGCCCTGGCCTGTGAAGACCCATATATGAATTGGTGTGTGTTTCCCATGTGAGAGGCACCTGGCCTGGTTTTCACTCTGCACTGCCCCATGCCCACCTGTGCGGAATGAAACTATGTTAAAACTGATGATGTACAACTATGGAGATTGCTTTGGGCCCTTCCCCTTTGCTCTCTCTCTCTCTCTCTCTCTCTGTCAAAAACAATAGACTAAATCTTAAAAAAAAAAAAATAATAATTCTTTTTGGTAATTCTTCAAAATCATAATGCTACTTGGGCAGTAGAGACTGCAAGAACTGAAATAGGTGTCTTATCCCAAAGCCAGACTCACATAATCCTAAGTGTATTGGGTTTGTTCACTCATTCATTCAGTCAATATTGACTGAGCTCCCTCTATGAGCCAGGCATTGTTTCAGTCACTTGGGATTTCATGGATTATGAAGCAAACTGGTTCCAGCTCTCATGACACTTAACATTTTAGGGGGATATGGAGTGCAGGGGAGATATAACCAGAAGGAGTTTAACATATTTTCTGTTTTGCCAAAGTTATACTATATTGGATTCCTATTTGCCCCCAATACTATTGTGTTACTAAGAACAAGAAAAGACTTCAAGACCTTGAACTATGCTTACAACTCAACAAAAAGAAGATATAATTTGAGATAGAAAGAAAGTCTTTTTTTTTTTCAAGAAGCAGCATAAGAAAGTGGAGGAGGCAGCTTTCAGGAATGCCCAAGTCTAATGCTATAACACTCTCAGCAGTTCTACCTGAATTTCTCTCCAACCTAAGAAATTCTACACTTAAAAAAAGGCTAATAATTTTTTAAATGTCAATAATTAAGGTAAGATAAACAATTAAATTCAACATATGGCATTAGAATATAAAAACAAAATAGTTTATCACAGAACCATAAATTGACAGAATGGTCAAGTGTTATTGTAAGATCTTGGCTATGGAGATGATAATATTAGTCTATTGATTAAGTCTACACTGACTCATATAGGATAATTTCCTCCAAGGAAAAAGTTTGTCATTCAGTTAAGCACTTATGTTAACAGTTGTTTTTTTTTTAAATTACTGATTTGATTTTTTTTTTAATTTATTTTTTTATTGTTAAATTTAATGGGGTGACATTGGTTGGTAACAATCAGACAGTTTCCCAATGGACAACTCCACATCACATCACCCATGCATCGCATTATGTGCCCAGCTCCCAGAATCAGGTCCCCCTCCAACCTGATATATCTGGTGCCCACTCCCCCCTCCCCACACAATACTCCCTCCCCCCTCCCCCCTCCTCCCTCCTCTCCAGGTAAACACCAAACCATTGAGTGTGTCCATAATGCTGGTGCCCTCTCCCACCTCCCCTCCCTCTCGCCCTCCCCCCTCCTCCCCTTCCCTCAGGCAATCACC
>PVKE010018174.1:0-29883 GCA_004027555.1 Craseonycteris thonglongyai
CCTGTTTTCTATATTATAGAAGCAGCTTGTTTTAAGTTGGCCAGGGACTATACACACACACACACACACACACACATACATATATATGTGTGTATACACGTATATATACAACTATACGTACCACATATATATGTATATATACACACACACTATTATAATGTACACTATATTAGAAAAGATATATACCGGTAATCAGCAACCTCAAATCTATGATTTTATAGCTACTGTTGCTTAGGATGAGGCAAACTAAAAGTGTGAGTATATAATAAATTAATTTAAAGAGAAATATTAAATAACTACAGATGAGGTGGTACCTCAAAATCACAAAAGTGATAAATGATTGAATGAAGTTTGGAAATATTAGTTTTAGGTATTATTTAACAAATAACTTAAATATAAGTATTTCAGAATTTATTTAATTACAATATGGATTTATGAATTCATAAATAAACCACATATGTTGCATTAATTTAAAAAGTCTCTGTATCTTTGCCCACAACTAAAAGCAGTGCTAAGTTTGGCTAGATAGGGTTTGGATAGATAGCCTTGGGTACTTTCTCACTCTCATAATAATAGTGGGCACCAGTTATTAAGAGTGCAAGTGCAGACTGAATAGAAAAAGCACTTCTAACTACTTTAATGTGTTCATGCTTATATGTCATTTTGAGTACTTGCTTTATTTGGAGGATGGGAAAAAATGTCTTTCCTTTTCTAAATCCTTGATTCCGCAAACCGGTCTTCAAAGTTTCAGCAGATATATTAATTATTTAAAAAATGTTTATGTTGCTGAAATGTGAAAGAATTTATTAGATTGCATAATGTCAGAACATTCTGAAGTTCTAAACATCCGAGCAAGAAGCTCTTCAGAAAATGACAATGGCATCTTTGTTTTTAAATGATATTGTAAGTAATTAAGGTGTGACTTTGAAAACATCTCACATAATTTACACAATAATAGGGGGAAGGTTTCTACTTTGTTGTGTAAATGAAATGAAATCATCTACATGAATGCAGAGGTGCTTGATTGTATTTTGTAAAGAGGACCATTCAAATATAGATCTTCCCTTGACATTTATATTTTGAGGCCCTTTCAGTTTGTGGACAGACACTGGTTCAGCCATTTCCCTGTTGCATTTCATACTTAGTTTGTGCAGATAATGGAGACTTGGCCTATAGAATAATTATGTACATGAGAGTGGATTAGAGAGAAAAGTAGGTGAAGGAGGGAACTCAAAGAAGCCTGGAAACTTGATGAAGAAACTTGAGAGATTAAAATGGTATTGAATTTATCTTTTTGTTTGTTTGTTTCTCACTGTATAGATATGACTTAGCTTCCCCCCCTATGCCCTTTCTCTGATTTTTAGTAACAATGAAGCTAACTTGAGGGAATGAGCCCAGTGAACCCCAGGTGTATATAACACTTCCATTTTAGAATCCTAAAAGTAACAGGATATTAAAGTATGTTCAGCAAACAATTTTTCATTATTATCCAGAACAGGCATTTGTCAATGAATAATAGAAAGCCCAGCAAACAATGGCATAAAGGTTTATGTCATATAATAAAATACCTGGGACTGGAATTATAGCTCAAGATACCAATGGGCATCCAGGTACTTTTCAGTTTTCTTAATATTCTCAAAGTTGTAACTTCACAGTCCCAGGAGAGCTGCTGCTCCAGGCACCTGGTCTTCTGTTCCAATCAAAAAAAAAAAGACCAGTGGGAAGAGAAAGGAAAAGGACCTGTAGTAGAGAAGCTAAACTATCCCAGAACTCAAAAAATGTCTCGTAGGCCAGACTGTGTCACAAGACTGCCTCTTGATGTAAAAATGTTGGAGAAAGTAAATATTTTAAAACAGCAATCTTCTACCTCCCAACCAACTTAAGGTTCTGTTTGTAAGGTATAAAGTGAGCATGATTATCTGTTACAGTCAGTGGTATCTGCTTCCCAAATGAACAGATCTCAGGGACATCAAAAGGAAGTACAGGTAACTTAGAAATCTCAAGGAGTTGAAAATATTAATGCTGATTGGATAGTTTTGTGTTTTAAAAGGCATTAATTAGGGGAAGCCGGGATGGCTCAGTGGGTTAAGCACTCGCTTTGCAGCCCTGGGGTCTGAGGATCCAGTCCTGGCCTCAGCCCTTGTGGACCCATATGCTGAACTTGGATGTGCTTCCTATGTAGGAGGCCGCCAATTCAGTTCTCGCCAGGGTGAGCTTCCCATTGTGGGAGACCCCCCCCACCCCCCTCATTCAGCCCCTAGCTCATGGGGGCTTGCCTCCCATGTGGAAGGCTGCCACCCGGATTCTTCCCTATGCAGCCCCTGCCCAAGTGTGTGGAACAAAACCATGTCAAAAACTGATGATATGCAATTTAGGAGACTGCTCTGGCCACTCCCCTTCTCTTTGTCTCTCTCTGTCTCTGACTCTGTCCGTTAAAACAATAAAATAGATCTTTAAAGAAATGCATAAATTAGGTATGTTTATGTTAGACTGTAACTAGATAGAAAAATTCAGATATCCTTAATTATTCTATACTATTTTTGATAGAATAATTTGATATAATTTAAAAACATCTACATTAGAAACCAGAGACCAATATTCTAATTCATTGTTCAATAAATATGTATGAATTCCTATGGCATAAAGTCCTTTAATCACTACGGGACTAAGTTTTTTGATCAATGAAATGTGAAGAACAAAATGGGGGGTGATCAGATGATCCTGTAAGGATCCTTTCAACTCTGAGAATCTGTGTTTCTCTCCTGTGGTTCTCTTTCAGGAACTGCAGGAAGGAGCAAAGAAGAAAAGAAGAAATGGGAATAGACAAAGCAGTAGTAATAAGGGAAGGTGGAATCTGAAGAGAAAAGGGGTACATTGCATGCTTGTATGCTAGCCAACAGAACAAAATTGTGTGAGTTAGAAGTATACATGTGTGTGTAACAACAATTAGTATTGCAACCAATTATGTTTTTGTCTTTCAAAACATCTCCATGAAAATGGATATAAAAAATGGTGACTGTTGTTTGTTTTTAAAGATTTGAATGTCCTTCCAGAAAGAAAAAAAAAAATTCCTCCTAATAATCACTAATGAGATAACTTACTCTATCCTAACACACAAGCTTTGTTGTTACTAAGTAATGCATACCAGATTTTTCCCTTTACAGTGACTAATGTGACATGGTATTACATTCTCTGGAACATTTCCACTGGGTTCTGGAGTAGTTAGTTATTTTCTTTTTCTCCTCCAGGTGCAAAATGGGTTGATAACAACCAGAAGCTGACTTGTCAATGCTGTGCTCCTACTTGAACTTGGAAAAATACCAACACAAAACAAACATCACCTCCAATTCCATCATGATGTGTTGTTTTCTCCCCAATGAACTGCTTTCTGAATCACTTTAGATATTTTATACATAAATATTGGCATATTTTTCAGAAATCATACCTTTATTTTGTATATATATTCTTAATCATTCATGCTACACGATTTGGCAAGTTTTTTCTTTTGGATTTAACTTGTTTCTCGGAGTCTCTAAAATATATTTCCTTAAAAATAATTATATTGTATTTATTTTTTCCAGTTTCTTTTTCAAATTTCATTGGGCTTGAATCAATTTAATTCCAGAATTATAAGAGTGGAAAAGCTATTATTGTCGCTGCCATCCTGCTAGTAAATATTAGTCTGATTCTTTACAATTAATAAAGTAGACTCACCTATGTTTCTCAGCTAACAATCACACTCAATGTGTATGACAGGTAGGATTTATTTTATAGATCAGGGTTCAAAGGTTCAAAGAAAACTGTGGCCCCAAATGAACCAATAATCTAATAAATCCTTTCACTAGCTTATGATCTGTTGAAGTTGTGATAGTATTTAGGATGGAAAAGTCCATTCTCCCTAAGAACCATAAGCTTTAACATTTTCTTATGGGTCTGTTACTGATCTGGAACTAAACTTTTTACATTTCACACATAAAGCATAGGGGATAATTGTGCTAATGAGTCTGGAATGGAAAGAAGAACCTGAGTTCTTTTACTCTTTAGCATGGACTTCAAGCTAAAATGACTTATGACCAAAAAAAGAAGCAAACTGAAACTCTCTTTAAAAACATTTTCTATCTTTAAATCTATACTTAAAAAAAACACCTTTAATATCTTTTAAATAGGAGAGAATTGCTGAGTTTAAAGTAATCTTAAGTACCATCTTTACTTAAAGAACAAGGCAACAATTGTTTTAAGTAGTTTTTTTTAATTTCTAATGAAGTGTAAAATTAAAAATGAAAATAATTTAAGAGTTGCTATTTTTTATTATCTTTCTCCCTCTCCATGTCCCTTTACCCCCACATTTTGAGGAATGATTATTTTCACTTACTAGTCCCAGATATTGTATTGCTGAAAAATTAAAAATAATATAAAGAAGCATAATTACCCCAGATCTAAAATATATAATTGTGGAATATACTGTAGATACTATGGCATTAAATAAACAGTATGCTACTTAACAAGGAACCATAGAAAACCTTATAGCCATTGCTCTCCTAAAGCTGAGGAATGATTGTCATTGAAATTTCAAAACACCATTATTCTCAAAGGTAGTGGGAGGGTTCAGACACACTACTTCCAAATTTGGTACCTTGGCATCTTGAATATTTTAAGCTGAAGGAGTCTGAGAAAATGGTAGAAGCAGGGAGGTCATTCTGATCTTCTCCCTGCCCTTCTCCCCTGAAATACGAGATAAAAAACGTTCATGAGAGGTGCCTTCTCTATACTTGGAAGAAAACAACATCCTTGTTTCTGAAGACAGGCTTCAAGAGGATATGAACAAACAGGCCAGGCTGAGTTGACTATACTTACCTCATACTCCTTAAATTATCATGTCCCTCAACAATGTTTCATTCTTTATCATAATCTTAGCATAAAAATACTCAGGTCTCTTTCTTCAGATCTTCATTTCTTTATGAAGACTCTCATGCCATGTAAAACTTATATTAAATAAATTTGTATGCTTATTTTCTATTAATCTGTCCTTGTCAATTTAATTTTCAGACCCAGCCAGGAACCCTAAGAATATTGAGGAGACTTTTTCCTCCCCTAAGTAGCAAAGGTGTAAGATGGCTCGTAGATGGTTCAACATCTCTCTAAAATCATGAGAATGTCCTCTCTTTCTTCTGTAGTTTTTAAAAGAGACTAGCACTTGTCAAAATATTTTCATATATTGGGCGAGTTTCCCATTACATTTCCCCCACAGTGTAAATTCTGTGGATGTATTTACTGAATCATACTAATTGCTCTCATCTTTCTTCTTTTGCCCTAATGAGACATGGATTTATTTATTTATTTATTTATTTATTTGAAACTGACACTTATTTGTTATATTTATCAAGTGCTTTAAATAATATATTCTTTTTCTTTTTTCTTTGGAAAACATGCAGTACTATAAAAATTAAAATGATATAAAAGTCAGTGATGACTAAAATAGAAATTATACTACTAAATCCAGGAGTTCTATCTGATACCAAGCATAAGTTACCCATTTCCATTGTTAATATATATCATGTTTTCATAGAAACTAGTTCACTGGGACTGGTTGATGTCTAAATAAATTTTTTAAAATAATTTTTATATTATAAAAGTATTAAGAATTAAACATAGTCATAAACTAGGTAACACTGTAATGGGACAAAATAATTTAATGCAATACTTGGGAAGAAATATAATTACTAAAATTAAATTTTGATTTAAATTACAAATAAATTTGTGTGCTTTTTTTCTATTAATCTATTAATTTTTAAAAGTTTTTTTCTTGTATAATTTTGAATTTTTTTCAATTGAGAAATGTGAGTAGACTTTTTATATATGTACACGTACATGTGTATACTGCATACATATCTATAGAAATATGTATATGTATACAAATGTGTACATTTCTTCTTTGAAGAGAAGAAATGTAACCCATTTGTTATTAAATTAAACAAAGTGAAGTAAAACTTGATTAAATGACATCTTCCGTATTACCTTCTCTTAAGGAAAGCTAGGTGAGAATGGAGGGAGACGTCCAGAGTGAACCAGACAAAAAGAAGCGCACGAGGATGGCCCAGGAACAGACGAGGAGCTGTGGCACGGTGGGTGGGGGAAGAAACAGGCAGCCTGAGGAAGAGCCTGCAGAGAGTCAGGGCCTGCTCCGATCTCCCTGCCCCTGACCACACAATTTGCTCTTAATAAGTTCTTGCCCATACTGCCAAGTCATCTCCATCTAGGTTGCACCATGGCTATTTCTGGCAGCCCTGTTCTTGCTTGTGGGTAGGTCTGAAAACTATGGTTTCAGTGTTGACCCACTTGGCTTCTAGACTGCATCTGACTTAACCACATTTAGTAGACCTGTCTATACTTTTCATGAGGTAAATTTCCACATTATGAGAGGTCCTCTCCTATTTTTAGTTTCTCCAAAGAAAGTTCTCTTTATTTTGCTTATAAAGATCCTGTGAAATTGGTGGAGTTTCCTGGTGTGCTTGTAGTTTTCTTTTTGAGAAACTACTATTGTTGCTTCATCCATACCTGGTTTCATCTAGCAAAGGACTTCAATCCAGAAAGTCTAAAGGTTATTTTTTATTATTATTTCTGTGCTAATGTCTTTTTCTTTAATATTTGCATGAAAAAATTGTCTCCTAAAATCCAATATCTACATCATAGACAAGGGCTGTTCAGAAAGTATCCAACCATGTAACCGTTCTCATTATATTGACAATGGCTGAATTTTTCGGGACAGCCCTCGTATATCAACATATCAGTCTATCTATATCTGTATATGTTTAGGTAATTTTGCCTTCCTGCTCCTCCAGCAAGGACATAGATGCTGAAGTCAATGACAATATGATTTTTACTATAGAATGGCTGGACCCTTTATATGGAACACACCCTATCATGTGGACTTATAGGATGTGGCTACTAAAGTTCAAGTCATGCTATGTTCTGAAACTATAAGCCTGAATTAATTTTAAAGAAAGGGCATAAAGCTACTGGTAAATTTTTATATTTTTAGCTTATACAATTTAGTTTTCCTTATGTGTCAGCAAATAGTCTCAGTACCTTACCTGGGCCATTTCATTTAATCTTTCCAAAAACCCTATAAAACAGATACTCTTACTAACTCTATTTCATAGATGAGAAATTTGAGGCTTGTCCAAGATCAGACACCAAACATAAAGTCTAAAATTGGACCAAGAGCCAAACTTAGTCCATGGACGACCTATTTCTTGCCTTGGGTCTTCCACATAAAATTCAACAAAAATAACAGCATCTGAATACATATTAAAGTAATATTAATTTATGTTTATTAGAAACCAACCATTTTCCAGGTACTGTCTAATCAGGGGTCTCCAAACTTTTCAGCCCGCGGGCCGCATTAACTATCAAACAGCAGTTTGGGGGCCGACTACATACTCGAGGTCCAAATAAAAAAGAATCAAAACATAGATGTTGTTTTTAATTATTGATTTAATATTATTTTATTCAGATAAAAAGGTCTCCACGGGCCAGATGAGAGGGCCAGATGTGGCCCGGGGCTGTAGTTTGGAGACCCCTGGATCCTTTAAATATTCTTCATTATCATTTTACCATTCTACCAAAGTCTTCATGATAAGAGGTAAAGAAAAGTTGAGGTCAGCTGTTATGAAACACCAAAGACACACTCTGAATGGAGGTCATTCTGCTCCAAAGCTTGTATAGGTCCCACTATTAATCATTAAGGCTATAGGAAATCGCCTAAACGAGAGATTTTCTCCTTACTGAAGTTGCTTAGATTAGCTACAATTAATATGTAACTGCACCAGCAGACCCAACTCCCCAAGGGTAGACAAGAGACAGATGGGAAGATCTGAAAGTTTCTCTTGTATAATTCAGGTTTGCTTTTAGTGTGCTATTAAGAATTAATTAAGAATTAATGTACTCACCATTTGTCTGCTCTCAGGAAAAAGAAAAAGCACAAATGGCTTTTTGAAATTGTATAGACCTAAAGTACTTTAAAAGTGGGTCTCATTTTGATTGAATTAACTAAAGATATCTGAACAAGATGATCTCAATTGTATATAAAACAGGATAAACAAGAATAAACATTTTCTTCCTTTATTTATTTATTCATGTTAATTTATTCAACAAATATTTATTGAATGCCTACTATGCATAAGGGTCAGTCTTCTTTTCCTTAAAATTGGGCAGCAAGCATATGACGTGAAGAACTACAATTTTTCAGCACAGAGGGATAGAAATTAGTGTTCATCCAAAAAAGAGGGTCTGAAATTTCTGACCACAGCAATGGGAAGAGGCTCTGTGGGAGAACTGGCATATGCACAGGTCCCTGGAGGAAAGGGGAATAGTGGCAGCAAAAATGACAAAGGGAGCCGCAAGATCTATCCAGAGAAGGCACCATGTGCAAAGGCATAGCAGAAATTCAAGAATAGTGAATGGAGTCCTGAAAGTCCAGTGGTCCTCAACATTTTTGGCACCAGGGACTGGTTCCATGGAAGACAATTTTTCCATGAACTGGGGTGGAGGTAGGTGTTTGAGGGATGGTTTCTGGATGATTCAGGTGCCAGATGAAACTTTATTGTTACCACTTACTTATAGGGTTTTGATATGAATCTGCAAGCAATTGATTTATGATGGTCTCTGTGCAGTCAAACCTCTCTGCGAATGTGAATCTGTATTTGTAGCCACTCCCCAGTGCTAGCATCACTGTTTCATCTTCATCTCAGATCATCAGGCATTAGATTCTCATAAGGAGCGTGTAACCTAGATCCTCATAAGCGTAGTTCACAATAGGGTTCACTCTATGGTAATGCCGCCACTGATCTGACAGGAGAAACTCGGGCAGTAATGTGAGTGAGGGGGCATGGCTGGAAATACAGATGAAGCTTTGCTTGCTTACCTACTGCTCAATTCTTGCCGTTTAGCCCAATTCCTAATTGGCCACAGATCAGTGGTCTGGGGGGTTGGGAACCCATAATCAAGGCTATGGCTAAAAATCTATGCTGGGGTAGACTGTGAGAGGCTTTGAAAGCTAAGCTAAAGAGTTTAAGTTTCACCTATAGTACAGTAGCTTTCAAAGTGAGATGTCCAGTCCAATAGCATTAGCATTACCTTGGGCCATGGTGGAGGCATGCTGAATCAGAATCGCAAGGGTTGGGTTGGGTTCGCAATCTACGGTTTAACAGACCCTCCAGGTGATGCTAAAGGTTGCAAACCAGTGCTGCAGCCAGCCCTTCCAGACCGCTAGGTGTGCTGTGAATGGGTGACAGGTATCCTGGAGATATTGATGTCCCCAGTCCTTCGGGTGGCAGGGCAGGCCCTGGGGAAGCCGGAGCTCCTGGGGATGACCGCTTCTCCTTCTTTCACCCTAGGCGCAGGGGTCTCCAAACTATGGCCCGCGGGCCGGATGCAGCCCGTGAGGCCCTCTCATCCGGCCCATGAAGACCTTTTCATCTGAATAAAATAATATTAAGTAAATAATTAAAAACAACATCTATGTTTTCTTTTTTATTTGGACCTCGAGTGTGTAGTCGGCCCCCAAACTGCTGTTTGATGGTTAATGCGGCCTGCGGGCTGAAAAGTTTGGAGACCCCCGCTGGGTACCACGCGCCTTGATCTGAAAAAGAAGCACTCTATAGGGCTGATGTGTATGGTCTGTTTGTGTGTGACACCCTCAGCCCCCTAAGAATTGCTTTTACATTTTTAAAGTCTTGTTAAAAAAAGAGGAGGAGGAGTAAGAAAATAAGGACGAAAAGGAGGAAGAGAAAACAAAACAAAACAAAGGAAGAGCAGGAGGAGAAGTGACAGCATAATAAAATGCAGCCAGCAAAGCCTAAAATATTTACTGTCAGATCCTTTATATGAAAATGTTTGCTGACCCCTGGTGGATACAAGGAGAAACTGTTTTTGAGAAGGGCAGTAAATCCAAAAAGGAACTAAGGAGATTTAATACAATAACAGTGTGCAGAAAAGAAAAAGTGAAAGGAGCTGGAAACAGAGACACCCAATATTAAACACAAGTAAGATGGTTAAGATCTAAATGGTGCAATGTTCTTTGAATAGAAAGAAGAAATAGTTCAATGATGTTTATATAATAGATATAATGATTTAACTTTAAATTGATGCAAGTGTTATGCCCTAGTAAGGTTCTCAACTACTGAAGAAATCATGGACTATATCCAGCATAGCAATCTTTTGGGGTTTGGTTTGCTTTAGTTTTGAGAGAGTAGTATCATTCTGAGAGCATAGGAGCCTCTTATTTAGTGTGGAGAAAAACAAACTTGTTTAAATGCTTAGTGGGTGTTACAATTACCTCTATAATATTTAATTATTGTCTAGAACAGCAACATGCATTGAAATCCCCCAGTTATCTTCTTAAAAGGTCAATTCCAATTGAGTAGGTCTGAATAAGGCCTGGCATTCTTCATTTCTAAAATGTTCCCAGGTGGGGAACACACTTTAAGTAGCAAAGGTCTAGAACGAACACCAGTGGTTATTTGAAAAGCAAGTTTTTAGGGTTATACGTCAAGCATGGAAAACGACTCCTCCATCCGCAGATCAAAAGCACCTTGTCTGCTGTAGCATGTGATTTCATCGGTCACTAAAGACAGCTGCCTCTGCTGCTGGTCACCACAAATCTGGCCCTTTCAGGGTGGTAGTTTTTAGGGACATGTGCCCTGATATGGAATAGAGAGTAAATGGGATGAAGGGCAGGGAAGAAAGTAATGAACGTGACAGGTAGAGAAGACATGGCAGATCCTCCCACAGGGTCCAGAAGCAGTCTAACCTAATGGTTTGGGGATTCACCTCCCTTAGACTGATTCTGGACTCCTTCACTTACTAGCTGCATGGTCTTACATAGATGATTTTACCTTCCTTTCCCATGGTTCTGCTTCCATCAATGGGGATAACAATTCCTCAAAGAGTAATTACAGGGAGTAAAAGAGAGGTCAGAAAATAATGTAATATAGTAGGGAGACGATAATAAACACTAAATAATTATAACTTTTAATGATCAGAGATAAAAATGTATCAGCTTGAGATGTGAACAAAGCTCTCCAACCATCACAAATATTAAGCAAATGACTTAGAAATTTATTAATGTTATTGGAGGATAAATAGCCCCAAATAAATCTTTAAATATGCATGTTGGTCCATCTGTAGGGTTTGTATCTTAAATATTTGGGATTTTTCTCCAAAAAAATGACATGTATGTAATATGAGACATTATTTGGAGCTTTGTTGTTGTCGCTTACTCTAAGGCATATATTTTTTGTATGGCTTGTACTAAATAGTGAATAAGCATTGCAATTTTAGAAAAGCAATTAGATGCTTTTCTAGGCTATCAAAGGAAACACGTGTTTTATATCTAAATTATATTTCTAAATTAAAATAAGGCAATTAAAAGCATTTTGGTATTAGATGAAAATGTCTCAAGAAGTCACATGTAAAGTAAAAATTTCAGTTAAATATCATGTAGCTGATGATAAAATAATGTTTTATTTTCACTGGGAATGCTTGAGTGTCTTGGAGACACTTATTTGTGCCCCTTACTTTTTTTAAATTTTTTAATTTTTTGTTAAATTTACTGGGGTGACATTAATTGATATGAATTACATTGTTTCCAGGTGTACAATTCTACATTACGTTGTCTGTACATTGCTTTAATGTGCTCACCACTCAGAATCAGCTCACTTTCCATCACCGTGTATTTGATGCCCCTCCTGTACCACTTACTCTTACTTCAATGAATTGAATCTCAATGATCCTCACCTGGACTTGACATTCATTGCTTCTTTATTTTTCTCCAGTGTTACCTTATTCACATTGTCCTTCATGAAGCTTTCTTTTCCACTGTGCTTCTGCCCCACCATACACAGATATGGTAGAGAGAAAAAGAGGTCTTTGGTGCCAGAGAGGCCTGGAACCAAACCCGGTCTGGAGACCTGCATGGCCTTAGTTGAGGTTCTTTCTCTGAGATTTGGTAGCCTTACTCATATCATTACCCACTTTGTTGGATCAGCGAGGATTAGAGATGGAGTGTGTACATAGAAAATAGGTGATGAATATGGTCTTTTGTTATTATTTACTATTGAAGTGTCAACTCATGTGCCACCTATTCTAATAAGTCTTCTTGAAGGGATGCCAGGATAGCTTAGCAGGTTGAGCGCTTGCCTTGCAACCATGAGGTCCGCGGATCAAATCCCAGCCCCAGCCCATGCAAACCCATATGCTAAACTATGGCATGCAACTGGCAACCGCCAGGATGGTAGAGAAGGTGCTCAATTCCTATGCAGAAGACCTCCAGTTCAGTTCCCACCCATATGTCCTCATATCCACTTGTGTGGAATGAAACTATGCCACAACTAATGATGTACAACTATGGAGACTGCTCTGGGCCCTTCCCCCTTCTCTCTCTCTCTCTGTCTCGCTGACTCACTCTGTCTCTTTCTCTATCTTCTCTCAGACAGTATATCTCAAAAAAAAAAAAAAAAAGGGAAGAAGTTTTTTTGGAATCCCTGAAGATAGAGGCTATTTTTACCTCCTTTGATATCCAGAGGTGCATTTTATTTGTATCTGGTTATTTTTATGTGTGGCATTTTAATTATTTTGTAGATTATTTCCTCTAGTAAATATAAAATTTTTAGAGAAAGATTTAGGTTTCCAGATTCCCAAATATACCATGCATCTGGCTAGGAGCTTGCAAATAATGATAGCAGTAATAAATGTTCAAAAAATACTTCTTTCATAGAGCAAAATCACTGACAGGACTCACATCAATTTTTGAAGTTGGTGTACATCTGATTTCCCCTGATTTTTCCAATTTTTCAATGCCCCATCATATTGAATTATATCAGACACCAAATGTTTCACAATATTTTCCCTCAAGTACAATTTATTTAACTATCATATGTAATAGGAAATACAGAGATTACAGCAGAATAAAAACACAAGAATTGTAGCTTTTCATATTAAAAATTAAAAGAGGTACTGGTTAAGTGAAAAGGCATATGAAAATGTTAGGTATACATTGGGTAGCTGAGAATAAAAATGCAAAGCACGATATTCAGGTGCAACAGTATAACACATTGATCCATTTCTTCACAATGGACTCAACACTGATATTTGCAGAAGAAATGAGCATGGTAACCTCTGCTCTGGCTTTCGCTCTCGTTAGCACTAGTTAATACAGTAGACTCTCAGCTTACCGGCACCCATGGGGATTGGTAGATGCCAGATAAATATAAGAAAACTCTCCATTAACCAGAACTTAAGCAACTTGCACTCTCAAGCAACTGGCAACGTTTTTGTGCTGGTTGCTTGGGAATGTTGCTGGTTGCTTGAGTTCTGGTTAATGGAGAGTCTACTGTAGTTGTCTTAGAGAAAGAGATGGAAGGAAGAAATAAGGAAATAAACAGGAGAGAAGTCGGGAGGTGATGGAAATGAATGAGAAAGAGAGGGAAGTTATAAAAGAAAAAGTACATGACTAGCATGACGGCCTTTTGGAGAGATGGGATGCTTTCTGTACTCCCTCTGGAAGTTAAGTCACAGTCCTCTAAAAGTCATATATAACCTGGAAAATTAGGTTAAAGCTCACATACAGAAATTGATAAATTCATTATATGCATCTATTTTTTTTTAAATAACATCTATAGGTCTTAACATATTATTAGGATCAAAGTGGACATGTTTCCTACGACAATTGAGAAACAGTGTTTCAATTTACTTCTCTCTCTAGAGATTCTATAGCTTTACGAAAAGACAACTGGCTCAAATAAGAACAAAAGTTATTAGACTTTCCAGAGTCAGATTCTATTCTAAATGCAGAATATTTTCCAGCTGATAAGTAGCTACTTACAAAAGACATTAATAGCAATAGTTATAGTTTCTCCATAAATAGAAATAAAAAGACATTTTTTTAAAGACAAAAAGTCAGCATGATGTACATATCTATAAATTTCCCCCCAACACATCATTATAGGTCAATCTTTACTGCTTACATTTAAAATATCAATTGCATTATAATGTCTATGATACAATTCGATGATTTAGCTGTGTTCTACACAAGATTTAGATGAAACAAAAGCTAAGGACATAATCACAGAACATTTAAAAGCACTTTTTACACAGTCTATGCACAAATATATCTTAAATCAGAACAATGCATACCTAATATATATACAGAATATGGCTTACACATTTAAAAAGATCTAAGTTGTGAGTTATAAAATCACACTCCTTAGACTTAAAAGCTTCTGACTGTATCCATTTCTAAAATATTGCTTAGCATTGTGGAACCCAGAAAAGAAGCGGGTGCAACAGAAAACTTTTTAAGACAGACACACCCTCCTTCACATTATTTTTTAATTGATGGCTACTCTTGATTTTTTCCATCTAATTTCTACCTTTCACAAAAACAAATTCACTTAGTCTCACAGCCATTGAAGTGTTTATACAGTGAAAAGTTACAACACCTAGTTGTGCCTGACCTTTCTTGTCAGCTAATAACAAATAAAGGTAGCTCTTCAGTCTGAAGCAAAGGAAAAGCTCTGCACATGCTCCGGCAAAACATGACAAGGAAGCAGAATCTCCAAGGGTCGAAATTTGCTTCTGTGTAGTATTAATAAAATAGAAAGCCACGTCAAATAATGTTATCTGTACAGAAAAGCATGGGCTTCCGCTCTTGTCGATAGTTGTGAACGCACCCACACGCACTTCTTGTCACTTATCCCTTGGCCTGTAATAATAATATATGGATCAATACCCCAGAAGCCAATTTCCATTCTCAGTTCTGGTGTCAGTCTCCAACCATGGCTGAAGGTTCTTGTTATCTTGGATTGCAGGTAATGTGTGACTTGCATTGTGATAAAGCCCATGTAGGTGAAGCATTAGTGCTTTGAAGCCAAGGGGATGGATGCATGCTTGTCCACTAGTTTCAGGGACAGGTTTCACTCTGGTTTTCCTCCTTTACGGTTATGATGACATGTCCATTAGGTCACAGAGCCAGGGATATAAAGCTCCATTCATTGTTGTCACAGGACTTCAGCTACAGCTTTCCTTCTGAACAGCCCTGCCTCTCATTTCATTTCCATGTGTTTAAAATAACAAGGAAAGTCTTAGAGCTGCAAAAGAAATATTTTTTCATAATTTTGTTTTTGCTTTCTTTTTACTTAAGACCTTAAAATGCTGTAGTTAAAGCATGCTGTAAAACATGGGAGAGGGTACATTTTAAAAGTGCCTAATCTTCTGCACATGTATTGCATAGTTACCTATGCTGTAACGGGGTTCAAAGTGATGACCATTTAAAACCATCAAACTTTTGTCTTCAAATTTTCTCTGGCTTGATTGAAGAAGGCCAAATTGTGGATAAAAATTAATGGGAGAAGCGCTGGCCAAAAACCCTGATAGCAACTTTGAGTGTGTTGATTTGGCCAGAGTTACTAGCTCAGAATTTATATTTTTCTTATAATTCCTTACATAGGAGTCCATACAAATGATTTGAAAGAGGAGAATATAGGATGAGGACATGAGGACTTAGGATGATTTAGTACTGTTCTCATTATCCTGAAATAAAATTCAAATGAATATGAAGATCATGGTTTAGTCATAAACAGGCATCAATTACTGCGTTGTAAATTCATACTGAACTTTATATACTTTGTAAAAAATAAGTGATTTTTCAGTATGTAATATGTGTTCATTTTATATCAGTTGAAATTTTTCTTCTCTCTTGGTGTGCATGTTTACTTATGTGTGCATGTGTGTGTACTGTATGTATGTGTGTATGCATGTTTGTATGTTTTAATCGCAGCACAAATTCTGATCAGGATTAAAACATACAAACATGCATACACGCAAATTCAAATAGCTATATACGCATGGCTGGTAACATAAATGAGTTACCTGGGCCTGTGTAAGTGTAAAACAACTAGAGTCACAAGGATTGTAGTGAACTAAAATGCATAAGCCCTGTCTAAAGATATTAAAAAAGATATTTTAAATCAGTGTGGAAGTCAAAACAGAAAATGCACAGACTAAATGCAACCCACTGACCATCAGTTTGGGGCTCCTCTTGGACAGTACACTGAACACTAACAGGCGGCACTGACAGGAACAGGGAACTCTCCCCTCCCAATGAGAACAGATCTGATATTGATTTGCTTTTGAAATGCTAAAATTCTCTTACATACCATTCAAGGAAGAACATATGATAAATAAAATGCCATTGTCCTTTTAAATAACAAAATAGCATGGCATTGTACATCTAACTCTAATCTTATTCACTCTAATCAACAAAAACATAAAAGAAAAATGTAAGCGAATCAAAATACTTCAAAACGTTTGACACTATAGATGTTTTAAATATAAAAGGTTTTCTTGTCAAATAAATATCATCAGAAAATTGAGTTAAACACAATTAAGCAATATTCTTTCTTACTGGATGTCTCCAAACCAGTATACTCTATATACCTTCAAAAAAAAATTTTTTTTATGTTTGTAAGGAAATACTAAGATGTCTCCCCCGCAAATACACATCCCTCTCTTCTAAATGCCTGTGTGTCCTGTGTAGGCTCAAGGCTGTGGTTCTCAACTTTTGTACAGAAATAGCAAAAGATGGGATTATTCAAAATTCAGATTTCTAAGTCATCGTTCTAAGAAATAATAATTTGGTAGACTAACGGTGAGCACTAAAAGCTAAAATTTTAAGAAAACCGTCAATGCAAATATCTACAGATTTTAGCAAACATTCATGTTTGCTTCATAATATGTATTTACTTTGTTATTATCACCTGCTGTAAACATTCATATTTCCTACATGAAGTAGAAAGAAATCAGGATTAAACTGCTACATCAACTTGAAGGACTAAAATGTCCCAGTAGGTGTAATTTTTATTCATAAGCAAAGTGAGAACTCTTTGAAAAGGTAAATATTTAAGATTTTCCCACAAAAGATAGGTGATAGAGATTTTTAAAAGATTCCAGGAGAGCATTTAAATAAAACAACTTTGTCTCTAATGACATTCCACAAACAATTCATTTCAGAAATTAGGTTTCTTGTCTAAAAAATAGAATTACCTTGCATGTTTAAAGTGACAGAAGCCCTTAGGGTGTTTCAAATCTATGAATGTGTATCAGCACATTTTTCTTCAGCATTAACTTGATCTTCTGAGTTCTTATGAAGATCAGGTTCACCTAAAAAACAAGTAAATAGATACACAGAAACAAAATAGGCCTGTGCAAAAAGTGAGTTAATTCAAGAAACTGAAGTAATTAGTAAAATATTGAAGAATGGATTTTACAATGAATTTTGTGGTACTTTTCTCCAAGGGTATTAAACTTTTGTTTTCAGACTGTGGATTTATAGTGTACAAGTCATCTTCTCATGGTTATACAACTTTGTGAAATTGTAATTTAATCTGGGAATACAGAAATGAAACAGATGAGTCATGTTAAACATCTATTAAATCAAATGCAAAAATTATGCATGTTTTTCCTGAATATTTTTATTTGAAACAAATTCTTTTAAACAAACCTTCTAATGATCAGTGTCTTTTACCACACATTGCTTAGTTACTATGAACTTCAAACAAATGAGTATAAGTGAAAGAGAAGAGTAATGTTTAACGTAAGACATAATCTGCTAAAACAAGCTAATGGAATTTATAATCTTAGAAACACTTGGCTTCTATATAAACCTTGAAGAAGAAGAAGAAGAAAAAAACAACATTAGGATGGACAATGTTTCAGCATTTCTAGAGAGGTTGCTAAGAATCTATCAAAAATAGAAATATAAAACAAAACAGGGGATGCCAGGATGGCTCAGCAGGTTGAGCACTCGCCTTGCAGCCCTGGGGTATGAAGATCGAATCCCCGCCCCGGCCCATGCGGACCCATATGCTGAACTGGGGTGTGTTCCCAGTTCAGTTCTCACTAGGGCAAGCCTACTCTATGGGAGGCCCCCAGTTCAGCTCCCACCCTGGACATACTTGCCATGTGGGAGGACCCAGCCAGTTCCTGCTCTGCACAGCAGAGCAACCCCACTTGTGGAATGAAACTACGTAGAAAACTAATGACATGCAACTATGGAGACTGCTCTGGGTCCTCCCCTTTCTCTCTGTCTCTTTCTGTTTCTCTGTCTCTGTCAATGACAATTAAATAAATAAATAAATAGATAAATAAATAAATAAATCTATAAAACAAAACATACAGTTAGAAAGGTCTTATATGAAAAAGTAAAAGTAGAAGAAATTAATTTTGAGTCAATTAGTCAAAATACTTGATATTTAAAGAAGTAGTCATATATGATGGAAAGCTTTTCTGTCTAAAATTTGACTGAAAATATATTACCAACAGTGAAACTTTGTACAAATTTGAGATAATTTCTTCAACGTATATTGTAAGACCGCAAATTTTTTATTTAGGTTATAAAATTCGAGAACTCACAGAACTTATGCGTTGCCAAATTATATTGTCTCTGACTTGAAAAAAATAGTGTGTGTGTGTGTGTGTGTGTGTGTGTGTGTGTTCAATTCAGGAGCTTATCTTTTGTCCCCAGATCAAAATTTCAGGTAGTCACATGACTTCCCCAATCATTCTTAGATAATAAAAACATCATGTGATCACATTAAGTTGCCAAAGTCTCAACTCAGACATTAGAAGGTCTGGTCACATATAATACACATCAGTCTTAAAACAAGGATAAGATTTCTTTCCAACATTGGATTTGTTTCAGAGTCCAGAAATGGTGATGGTAGTCAGGGAGCATGGTTGTTGTTTCTTTCATTATTCATTTGCCCATCTCCAAACGGTTATCTCTCCTGGGCTGGAGAAAGGGGAGACGAGGGCTGAGAGGAGCAGCTAGCTTTGTACTTGACTGGTACCACTGTCAGGTGTTTAGAGCACATTTATAAGCTCTTTTAATACTTCCTGCCAAGGACAACAAAGACTTCTCAGCACCTTGGTATGGGCACATGAAATTAGTTCTTTATAATGTCCATAGTCCGAAAATTTGTTGGTACATTTCCAGCTTCTGTCTGTTGAAATACTATCACCCTTCCAAATATGGGTGAGCCATATATTTCATCCACATGAAACACTCATGAGGCATGTGTTCCCATAAATTACTCGAGGAAAGGCGGAAATCTAGTTTGGTGCATCTGTCACCATCTAATTTGTTGTATTTCTTATGGACAAACTAGACTCCGTTCCCAAAAGCCCCTTAACTTCAAGCTCCCCACTTGGTTCTGATGAAGCTCTCCTCCCTTGATTTAAAGTGAAGAAAGAAGCATGTCCACCTCTTTGCTGACAGCAGAAAGCTCATTAAGAAATCTGGCTCTCAAATCCTTTTTCAACAGTCAACAACCTAACCTTTCATTTGTTTGAGGTGGGTGAGGATGATGAGCATCTTATAATTGGCTTTTGAAACTTCTTTGAAATTCCTGTCTCACAAGTCAATTTGTCTCTGACATTTATCGTCTTAGAACTTGGCTTAAACTTCTGTTTTAATGTCTTGTTACTTAAGACTAGATTAGAAGAGAACAAAACAAACTAGAACAGAACAGAACAGAACACATTAGAAGAGAGTGGAAAGAATAGACTGACTTAAAAGAAAGGAATATAAATAATTAATTCTCTGGTTCTCAGAATTTTTGAAAGAAACTTTTACAATGGTCAAAGGATACTGAAGTCTACCTACTACCAAATGCTCTTATATTTAGTGGATAAAGAACTCACCAGTAACAAAAGATTAGATAAGGAACAAAATCATCAAATGGTAATACAGCAATTACAAAAAAATAAATAACAACATGATACACAGACTACATCCAGGAGTAATTCTATATATGCAATTAGAAAAACAGCAATTAAAAAGTATGACCAACTCAAGACAAGAGTTTTGCAGCACTGAAAAAAATAAGTGTTTTCCTAGAAAACTATAAAATTCCAGGTGAATTCAGGGGCACTATACAACATTGTCAAACAACTGGATGGCCATTGGATTACTTAGGAAAATACTAGAGTCCTTAGCAAATTCAAATCACATTATATGTAGTTAGTAACTCTGGTTGTAGAAGTTTTTTTCAAGTAATGTGGATACTATACTTGGGATCCTTAGTCTTTCACAAAAAAAAGAGACATATCATTTTGACATATCATTATGCCAGAAAAGAAGAAATGATTTGCATTGTTTGATCCACTAAAGATCATCTTGACCCAAAAGTGACCTACTTAAAAGACTTTGAGAAATATCCACATAGTCCAAAGTTTCATACATTTTAGAGTCATTGGGTCCCTCTCTTAGTTTGTTGGAACTGTGGCCATCTCAAAATAAAATTCATAAATAAAAGAAAATACATAGGATTACAAAGGATTCCATTTATACTAAAATATAATTATCAACATGTTTAAGTAATCCCAGTGATGTGATACAGTAATATATTGCTTCTTTATTACTGTGTTAAATAATGAGGTCTAGCTGCAGGTCCATCATCTATGTAATTTTGAAGTCAAAATAGTATCAAATAATATTTCAAGGCATCTGCATGAATTTAAATGCAAAGGCATTCTTTATTGTCTGGAGAAATACATTTAAACAGTTTCAAGTCGGGGGAGTTGGGATGGCTCAGCAGCTTAAGCGATCGCTTCTCAGCCCCGGAGCCTGAGGATCAAATCCCAGCCCGGCCCATGAGGATCTATATGCTGAACTGGGATGTGTCCCCAGTTTAGTTCTTGCCAGGGCCTATGCAGGAGGCTCCCAGCCCAGTTCCTGCCCTGCGCAGCCCCATGCCCTCCTGTGGAGTGAAACTATATGGAAAACTAATACTGTGCTGTCAACTATGAAAACTGCTCTGGGCCATCCCCCTTCTCTCTGTCTGTCTGTCTGTCTGTCTGTCTGTCTCTCTCTCTCTCTCTCTGTCAAAAAACAATAAAAATAGATCTAAAAATAAGTTTCAAGTTGGAAAGTATGGAGTAAACATGACATTTTCTTCTTGCTCTAACAAGATACTAGAATTCAAAATTCAGTTTTTCAAGGAAGGCAAAGTAGTTTGATAGTAAGAAATGTTTGATAGTAAGAAACTCTCTGTAGTAAAATCTGCAGTAGATAACAGGCTAAAAAAGACTGAAATCTCAAGGCCCACACAGGTCCTATACTTGGGGTGGGGTGGGGGATGTTTAAAGGAAAGGGCTGCAAGAAGAAGCCAAATGTTCTCTTGCCATTGTCACGGAGGAAAACTAATAGAGATTTGTGAGTACAGGAGTAATGAGAAGTTATTCAATTTAAAATCTAGCAACATTCCTAGAAACATAAAACCTATCAAGACTGAATCACAAAGAAATAAAATAATCTGAACAGATCAATAAAGAGTAAGAAGATCAATTAAATAATCAAAAATCTCCCAACAAAGAAAACTCTGGAACTACATGGTTCCCCTGGTTTAATCTACCAAATATTTAAAGAAAAATTAACACCAATTATTATCAAACTTTTCCAAAAAACTGAAGAGAGGGAATACTCCTGAACTCATTTTATAAGGCCAGCACTAGATAAGAACATTGCAAGAAAACAAACCACAGGCCAATATCCTTAATGAATACAGATGTAAAAATTCTCAGCAAAATATTAGCAAACCAAATTAAACAGCACATTAAAAGACAAATACACCATAATCAAATGAAATTTATCTCTGGGATACAAGTATAATTCAACATATAGAAATCAATAAATATTGCATACTACATTAATAGAATGAAAGATAAAAAATTATAGGATTATCTTAATAGATGCAAAAAAAAAGCTCCCTACCTAGTGCTAAGTCTTCAGTCTTACTCTGCCCCCCATCACCTCTGCTCAACAGTGCAACATCCTACACACCATTCTCTTCCTATCATCACCTTCTCTACTCTCCAAATTTCCATTGTTATATTTTCACCCCATTGTTTTCAAAGGCTATGAATTTCCTTTGAACTCTTGCAGTGATTATTCATATTGCAAAGCAAAATTAGAACAAGGGACTGAGTTTTGGGTGTCAGAAAACATAGCAAAAGTATAGACATGGAACAAGAGGAGGATTTGGGGAGAAATGTCCCTTACATTAGCTTTCCCTTTTGCTAGTTAGTTACTCTTTTTTTTTTATAGATATTTCGACTAACAGAGAAAAATATTGCACAACATAGTGGGCATTACATTTTATTTACATGGTCTGACTGTTAGGATCTGATTTCCGTAATATGGGGTTACTTCTCTACTCAACTCTGACTGAGCTTTTCCTGGCCCTGAGCAGGAGCCACCAAAGATATAAAGCTGAACATCAGTGAGTTCTTGTCTCAAAAAAACGTATAGGTATTTGTTTTGCACATAGTAGGCCTGTGTAAATAATTTTGGAATGACTTCATTAGTAGTTCTCACGTTGTTGCCAGGCTCCATAGTTCTAATATATGCAATACACTCCTATCATAGTATCTCATAATACGCAGTGACTGGATGGAGAGGTAGTACACACCTCCAAATATAGATGTCAGAATCTCTATAAGGCATGTGGAATTGGAAACATCCTGAATCTCCTCTCCACTTCCACTCACATTCCAACACTAATTTGGGTAGGTCCCTGTTGAATGTTTTTTCTGATTTTGAGAATGTAAGGCAGAATATCATTACTCCCACTATAATATAAATGCATTTATGCTTACATAATGAAATAATAAGCTTCTTAGAAAAGGTATTTAATGGAGTTTTGGAAGACAGGTAAGATTTTAATTAGCAGGGTAGAGGAGGAGAACTAAAAATTGCATTCCATGAGGAGGAAAGAACAAGGATAAAGGTGGAATGAAAGTCCACTAACTTTCCCAGGAGTAGAAGACAAACATTTCAGGATAGAGACACGTGACCCAAGACATAGACATGTAAGGAACGACTTTACCAAGGTGCACAGTGCGTACAGCTTTGCCTGGGCGGTGCTGGCTCGGTTCTAATCTGCACTTGGCTTACTTTGACCATGAGCTGATGAAATGTCCTGTTCTCACAGTCCAAGTCCTGCTGCAGTCATTTCAATGCACGAAAGCTTTCTATCTTGACCTACTTCTGTGAACTTGAGATAAACCATGATGAAGTTATAAAAACTAAAGTATCCCAGATGATGCTAATACGCCACCAGAGTTGAAAACTATTGAGTTACCCCTTTAAAATAAATGGATGAGGAAATGAATAAATAACACCGAAGTACACACTCATGGTTCAAGCTGTTATTTAAGCTCTTCTAGGGTTAAGTGACTTTGGTGCATACCACCTTATAGAATTTTATAATTTTGAGCTTCCAAATGCTCCATTCTATCAAATGTACACTCCCGCTCTACCATGCTGATAGTATAATATAGAATGTTAGCTAAAGAGATTAAATTTGAAATAGGAACACTAAAATAATTGTATAATATATAAAATAATTTAATTCACTAGTAATTTAAAATATATGCATTTAAAATTATTGGAAAGATCTCATTTAAACTGTTGATTACATTTTTGAACCATAACTAGAAAGAAAATGAGAACATACTCTAGTTTTTATCCCTGAAAAACTTTACTTCCCTCTGTTTAATTCCTCATCCCTTCTAAAATGTAAAAAGTACTTTTTTTTTTTTTTTGCTCAAAATGATGCTTAAGATTCATAGTCCTGGCAGTTTAGGAATTATAATGTAAAATGCATTTGTTTCATGAAAATTTTGATTGATTAAAAAGATAATCGTAAGGAATAACAAATATTTTGTGAACAAATATTTATAAACAATATATTAAAGTAATTCAATGATTGAGTAATTCAAAGTAACATGGACATATTTTTGTTCCTTTCAAAAGAATCTCTATTTTTATTTTCCCTAAGCAACAGATGCAGAGGAGTCAGGAGTACTGTTAAGAGACTAAAAGAGTGGTGGCTAATAAGAAAAAAATGTGTCCAGAACTCTAACAGAGACCTGTGAGACAAGAGTACAGAGAAATATCACACGGTGATGCAAGCCTTTGGAAGTGAAACCACTGCTATATAACAGATTCAGGTGTGATGTTTAGACTAATAATTACACTTATTCCTCCTGAGCAGTTTAACTGTCAGTCCTCAAGGTGATTTTTAAATATTCACTGAGGAAACCTCTCTAAGTACCCTAAGGGTCAGAGTTTGGGAATAGAGACTAGAGCAACTCAGCCTGGTTTCCGGAAGATTCCCAGGTTTTCCCAGAAAAAGCAAAGGAGGAGTAAGTTGTGCTGGCTTTGGCAGCACACATACTAAAATTGGAGGAGTAAGTAGCATTCAGATGGAATTACTTTTTATTGTTCCAGTGCAACTTTTTCACATCCTGTGAAACTAAAAGAAAGAATCAGCCTGATTAAAACTGTAAAACTTTTCAAAAGGGACAAAAGTAGGGTGGCCATACATACCATTTTAAACGGGACAGTACCACTTTTTCATATTTCCCAACCATCCCATTATTTTAATATAAATGTCGATTCTGTCCCATTTTTAATTTTTTGTAAAAAAATATAAAAACTGAATGCAGGTTGTTTATTTATCATAAGACTATGCTAATCAGTGCATGCAGTAAAACTTCTAATGTGATGAAAGAGGACATTTCTTCCATTGACTTTATCCAGTCAGGGGCAGGTTTCTTGAAATGGCCAGTCAGACGCCGCCCCCTTGCTTGTCTGCAGCAGCAGGGAATTCAAGAGGTGGCCACTAAGCCGCATTCAGCCTGTGGGCGCCAGGAGGATCTCCATGCACAGGAACTACTGGATGGCTTCACTGGTTGCTTCTATCCAGTTAGGAGTGTGGGATGTAGTGACTGTGAGTCTTACTGTTATTTATACCATCATTCTGCCTATAGAGTCTTTCTGCCCTACATTCAGTTTGGTTCAGATTTTTCAGACTCATATTTCAGTTAAACAAGCTGTTAGCTATTTTTTTTTATTATAGCAGAACTCTCCAGCGGGACATTAGCATATACCGGCTTATGAGAGCAGTTGGGGTGTTCATTCCCTTTTTGTTTGTTTTTGGTGCATGTTTATGATTTTTTGCAGTCTGGTCACTGCAGTGCTGCATTACAGTGTTCAGTGTGGTATTCCATACAGATACTTTAATGCTCATATGATATTTTATAAGTATTTTATTGACATATGTATTGTTTGAGTTTTTTTTGTTGTTGTTCTATTTTATATGCAGTGAATTAGGGATATTCATTTGCATCCCTTTCCATGTCCTTTTACAGTGAGTTTAGGTTGCTTTTTAAGTTTCTTAAAGCCTAAAAATCTAGATTAAGTATTGAGCCAATGAGGGCCATATTAGTTGTAAAAAAAAAATTGTGTCATGAAGTTTAAGCAGTTTTATGATAAGGTGTTGAAAGACCAAAATGTGCTGCATAAGATGACTTTATCGGAGAAATATTCTTGGTAAGATGCTGGTGAAATACAGTCCCCCTCTATATCAACCTAAATGTTTGTATGAGTCCTGTCACTGAAGAAGAATTGTTAGTTCATTATGTTCATGTAATAAAACTTTTGTTATTGTCTTACTTTTTCATGAATACAGAATATTTCATAACCATTTCCATTTTTCATCCCAATATCCTGTTTTTGTCTCAAGGAAATATGGTCAGCCTAGACGAGAGAAACTGTGGGAGTCAATGCGTGGAGCATGAGACAACTGTTTCTTGCATTTGTCCCTATAGTTCCCGAAGTTAGATAGTATTAGGTGGGAATGAGCGAAGTGGCTATTGACACTGTTATACTGCTCAAATTTTTAAACTGACTTTCATGACCCTGTCAATATATTCTAGGGAAAGATGGTTTATGTAACTGAATTCATGTACCTAACATGCCTTAAGATTGCCCCAGACCTGGGCACAGAACAGAGAATGCCTCATTTCAAAAGAAAATTAATTTAGTTTTCCCTATAATCAAAAGTGTTAGTTTCTCTCTGAAACATTGTTTAAAACTATTAACCACAGTGAAAACTTCAAATAAGTTAAAATTATGTATTAATTTGCATCACATAATCCAGTTAGTTATAAATCATTCAAATTAAAAGAAAAATTAACCTCTAATTATTTTTCCTGCAAAGTAGTAAAAATACCTGATCAATGTTAATCAAGTAATGTTTTAAATAAAGTTAATTTAAAAATCACAGTTATATATTAATTTGTCTCATGAAAGAACCACAAAAAATGTTTGCCTTGTTAATGACTATTAACTAACTTATTTTTGTTCCTACTTGTTTGTTACCAGGCCCACGCCCGTTCACACAAGCAGACATAGGTGTTGTTTAGGAAGTACCGATAAACTAAAGCACACATTCTTCATCTTCTGATTCAAAAGCAACATCCATGTATGGAACAAAGTCTTGGAATAAACACTTAGTCAAGCTCTACCTTCCCACCCATTCCTTCAGAAGACCTCTAGGTTTCTCATTTACTGAAAATGGATAGCAGTTTTCCCCAAGAGAAGCCAGAAGAATAAGGATGATAGAAGGTTAACTCCTTATCGTTCCAGTGGCAATATTTTTTTTATTTTTATTTTTTTTTACATCCTAAGAAACCCAAAGGAAGATGGAGAAAAGAGTTGGAAGATATACATGAGCTATATACATATGCCTCTGACACAGGACCCTGGGTTTTTCTAGGCCCATCACATTTTGAGTTATTTCCAAGCGGGAAAGTCAGAAAGATTTTGGAAATAAACTCAGGGACCCAGGATTAGAGGAGACCTTTGTCTTCTGCCCTTATCTGGAATTCTGAGAGGTGGCAGCAACATGGGTGTTCTCACTGTGCAAGAAGAGAAGAGACTATTTGGAATTTGAGGGAAAGAGAGTCTGAGAGAGGCCCCAAGTTCTCAGTCAAGGTTGGGTGAGGGGAGAGCATCTTCTTCTCTGTCCACTAGAACTGTTATGAGAAAAGAAGAATTAAAGAGTAATCAGGTTTGGGATAGCAAAAGTTTGATGGCCTATATTGGCAGAAAGAAGGGGTCCAGTGTCAGAAAAAAGAGGGAAAGATGCAGTATTATGGTTTTGCAATAAGCACCTGGTCCTTGTTTGACTTCTGTTCTCATTCTCATTCTCTCTCTCTCTCCCCCCACCCCCACCCTCTCTCTCTATCATTTTTCTTTCAACACACAATGTTTGAGTTCCCACTTTGTACCATCACTGGTCTGGAGCTTTGGGATACATCAGTGATTAAAACAAACATCTCTGTTCTCAGGAACCTCATTTTTAATGGGGGGAGACAGACAATAAAAATTAAGAATAATAAGTACATTATTTATAGACTAGACAGTGATGTATCATAGAAAAATGGTGGGGGGATCAGGGAGCAAGGGAGGAACATGAGTGAAATTTGAAATTTTGGGCCAGGTGAGACTTCATTGATACGGTGACAACTGAAGCTGGATTTGAAAGCAGAGAGCGAGGCAGCCCAGTTAGAAATGAAGAAAGAGCATTTCTAACAAAAATGCTGGTACAAAATTCTTAAAGGAGAAAGGTATCTGATTTGTTAAAAGAAAACAAAGGAACAGTGTGGAGGTTAGTGTGGCTGTAGTAGAGTGAGTGCATGAGGGGAAGAGAAATGGGAATTTAATCAGTGATAAAAATAAAAATGATCCTATTATGAACACACTAGGATTATATGGTTCTTAAAGATAAATACTACCAGACATTCAATGTTGATTTAAAACTCATACAAACTCAATAATTTTAAAATTCCAACTCATTTTATGAAGCTAGTGTAATTTCAGGAACAAAAGTAAACAAGAACAGTATAGGATATAGGAAGAAAAATACGAAGGGCTTATCTTACTCATACTACTGATTTTTAAAAGTCAGCAAAAATAATATATACGTTTTTTTAGGTTATACATCATGGTTAATTTGGGTATAATAAAAAATAGTTCAGTATTAGAAAATCTATTAATGTATTTCACTAGATGAAACAATTAAAAGGAAAAATCATATGAATTCTTTTAAAAGCTACAGAAAAGACACTTAATAAAACTTAACATTTCATTTAAAATACATTTTCTTGTGCTCACTTCAGCAGTACATATACTAAAATACATTTGCTTAACAAATTATGTAGTGATGGGAATATAATTAACCTCATAAAGAAAAGATCAAAGAAATTAAGAAAATTGCACTTAATACGGAAACACTAAACACCATCTCTTTCAACTGAGACATGCTGAATACTATCACTAATTCTATTGCCAAACGTTGTGGATAAACTTGCTAGTTGACTCAAGAACAATCGTAGCTGATATACATTTGGGAGAGAAAAAACTGTCACTATTTGCACATCAGTATTCAAAAGTAGATGTATCTCTATATATCTGCAAGAAATAGCCATTCACAAAAACAGCAAAAAATACAAAATACTGATAAAAAAATTTAAACAAAGTATACTCATAAATTTAAAATAAATTGTTAATTTTAAATATGAAGTGATCACAAATATATGCTAATATTATAAGTATAGTGCCTAACAGCTAACAACACTAGTATTTTCTGTTACCATTATTATTATTATTATTAATGAAAAATAAACTTTCTGAGAAACATGAAAGATCCATGAATGATAAGATATATATGAATAGGAAGAGTATATCATAAAGATGACAATACTCCCCAAAATTATATCAAAGTAATTCTAATCAAAATACTATTTTTTCCCTTTTTTGTTGCACATATGAGCTACTTAAGCCAAAACTCACTCTCAAAACGTTCAGATGAATGTTATCATACCAAACATGTTCTATGACTCTAGAACAATTATGTAGAATATAAGTCACAGAAAGAAACTAGAAACACTTGTTTTTGAAAATTTTAATACATATTCTAAAATGTCAAGCTTGCCTTAAACTAGCGCTAGGTTTTCTTCTGGTTCTAGACAGCTGTGATTCGTGCATAATGCAAATCCGGTAGCATCTCAGTTTCCATGGTGCCTCCTTTTCTCACTTCTTAATCTTCTTTGAGCCTAGTATTTTGGAGTCTGAATCAATATCAAATAAATCAGTATACTGCTCAGTACAGTAAGCAATACTGCATTCCATTCCAGACTGACCCCCCCAGATTCCATTCTAAATTTCATTCTAGTTTTTCTCAAGTATACATTCTCTCTGAAAATATGGAAGGAAAGCAGATATGGGATTGATTTATGATTTTTTTTCCTATCAAAGTGAATTTGGAAGACCTAGTCCAATTTGGAATTCTTACATCTAAAGATGTGCCAAACTCTCCAGGGGCTTAAAAGGTAACTATTCTACTTTAAGAAGAACAGATATTTATGTTTGCCATGCAGGAGCTGCCTAAGCAGACACACTTCTTTTACAACTCCAAGTATGAACCCATTGTACTTTTCCATTGCAGCTCCAGACCCACATGTTGTTGAATTCATTGAATGGTAGGCCCCCAATGAAAATAAGTTACATTCATGTAGCATTTCAAAATATACACATTTCTTTCCTGTAAGTGATTTCCTTGGCTGCTAATGAGACATCATCTACCTATTGGCCACCAGTATAGGAAATTTTTTTTCTTACTTCCTTGGGTGCCTTGCTTGCAAAGCTATATCATAGATTGTCAAGACTCTGGAGTGTATCTAGAGATTGGGAGTGTTTGCCATTCATTGGAGTAGATATTATTTTCCCCACAGTCACATTATTTGAGACTAAGGTAAGTTATATGACATGCCAGAGACTTCATAGGTAGATATAGAAGAGTGACTCCTCTCACCATTTCCCTCTACCTGCCTCAACTAGAAAGGTAGGTACACATCTTAAAATCTCCTGTCTGAAGAAAAAGGTGGAGATTGGGCAAGTAATTAAGATACTGAGGA
>PVKE010018175.1:0-29863 GCA_004027555.1 Craseonycteris thonglongyai
GAGAAGGGGGAGATAGAAAAATATTTGAAGAAATGATGACAAAATTTTTCCACATTTGATAAAAGGTATAAGCCCATGGTTCTAAGAAGCGCAACAAACATCAAGTAAAAGACGCATGAGGAAAACTGCACCAAGGTGCATCATATTTAAATTGCCCAAAACCAAAGAGAAAAAGAAAATCTTAGAAGCAGCCAGAGAAAGAAGTCACACTAAGAGGGACAAAGATAGAAGATGACTAGAGATTTCTCTCAGAATCAGTGCAAGCAAGATAACTATGGAGTAATATCTTTAAAGTTCTGAAAGAAAAATAACATTTTTTTTTAAAATTTATTTTTATTGACAGAGAGAAAGAGATACAGAGACAGAGACAGAGAGAAGGGGGAGGGCCCAGAATAGTCTCCATAGTTGCACATCATTGGTTTTTCCACATAGTTTTATTCCACAGGTGGGCACAGGGCTACACAGGGCAGGAACTGGGCCAGGGTCTCACCCCAGTGAGAACTGAACTGGGGGCACTCCCCAGTTCAGCATATGGGTCCCCACAGGCTGGGGCTGGGATTCGATCCTCAGTCCCTGGAGCTGCAAAGCGAGCGCTTAACCCTCTGAGCCATCCTGGCTTCCCCAAAATAACATTTTTAAAGCAAAAATAGCTTTTAAAAATGAGGTACATAGTATGTACTTTTTGGACCATCAGTAGACCTATACTGTAATAACAAAAGATAAATACAAGTCATGTTTGACTTCTGCAAATGCAAGCGGTGCTCAAAGTGGTTACCATCAGTATTTATGTAACACACAGATAACATCGTTTCAAATGTGTATACATTTTTTGGCACCCCTGGTGTATAGAAGTACACCGTATGAAAGTAGTAACACAAGGGCTGCAAGGAGAGAAATAAGCCTGTACTATTGTAAATTTTTTAAGTCATCTGTGATTGTACCTTAACTGATACAGGCTGCATGAAAAATGTGTGGGGATTTTGAATGACATTGGATTAAGTCTCTAGATCCACTGGGAGTCTTGCTATTCATAAACATGGTATGTCTCTCCATTTACTCACATCTTCTTGAAAGTCTTTTAATAAAGCATTATCATTTTTTTTCCATAAAGGATTTATATTTCTTTTGTTATTCCTTTTTACTTTATATTTTTGTTGCTGGCAAATATGTTTTTTGTTTTTTTTAAAATAGACTTTCTTTTTTTTGAAGCAAGTTCACAGCAAAATTGAGCAGGAAGTACAGAGATTTTTCATATACCTTCCACTTCCCATACAAACATCAAGGTATAAATATATACAAAAATAAAATAAAGTTATCCATAATTCAACCACCATTAGGAGTTACATTTTTATCTGAGTATAAAAATAGACATGAATTAGTAAAGATTAAAAAAATAAAATTGTGGTCATAATTAATTATAGTCGTCTTGCCCCTTCTCTCCATAGATCATGAACATTTCCTCATCTAGTATAAATTCTTAAAAAATATGGTATTTAAATCCAACAGAAGCAGATCACTGGGCAAGACCAAAGTGACATCTAGGCCACAGATGAGTCTCATTTCCTTGGGGTGAGCCAGACTAGAGAACAGCAGAGCATGAAGGCTGTACTGTTCTTCAGTGGACATGAGTCGGCCGAGACCCCACCCAAGACGCTGTGAGAAACCAGAGCTACTTCTTAAAAGGACACTGTGCCTTTGTCTGGGCTCTGGGTTTACTCATTTCTGAAGGTCCTAGACCAGAGGCAAAGACAAGCTCCTCAGGTAAGGAAAGAGGTAACAAGGAATATGATAAGAGAGGAAAAGAGTCAGGTGAAGTTGAAAGAGAAGAAAGAACAGACCTAGAAGCAACAGCGATATCTGCTATGTACAATCTTTGCTTGTTTTCTGATTTGTTTGTTGTAAGGACAGCAGATGATATGAGAATCTTGGCAACACCCAATGGGAGTCCCGATGACTGGGGTGTTTTGCTGGCTCTGACTATGTTACAGAGTCTCACACAAAACCCTGGTCAGTAAAAGTCAGTTTTACTCCATGTAAATGGGCGGCAGCATAAGGTCATTGAGTGATAATGTGAATGCACGATTCTCATGTCCCAAGTCCAACTCTGCCTTTTTTCTAAAGGAACTATCCTATAATTCCAATCCTCAGTTCCACATTTTCATCTTACTATTTCACTTCAAATTCAATTTGAATAAAATTAAAGTCATTGCCCTAACTTTCACCACCCACCCAAGTTCATCTTCCCTGTTTTTTGGTTTTTTTTCCACTTAGAAAAACACCTACTGTGTATCTACAATGTGGCTAGAGGCTGTGCTAAATACAGGCTAAAGTTAAGTCTCTCTGGGTTTATAGCTCAGTGGGTGGGGGTATGGAGGGTGACTGGGGAGACACCTTACAAATCAGTCCACTGAAGTGTAATTATGCAGGGGGACCAGAAACTATCCTTAAATTCCAAATATAATCACCGATTAAGCCCTTTCTCTCCCTTTTTCAGTCAGTACTTAGACTGAGCCCTGGTCACTTTATGTGAGATAACGTGGCCTGTCTGATAATGCCTGTATCTCTAAGTTTTCCTCCCTCCAGTCTATCCCAGTACCACTGCCAAGCTAATCTCACACACACACTTCAAACTTCAGTGACTACTGAACTGAATCTACACTCCACCACCTTTTCATTCTCACTTGAATTCTGAACCACGATCATGTACTACCTATTCAAAAAATGAAAAAATAAAATAAAAAAATAGAGATTTTTGTTGAGCTCAGATATGGCTGTTCTAATTTAACCAGGGAAAAGTTTTGTAGTAACAATATGATTATGGAAATGACTCCACCTGTTTTGTGATCTGCTGCTGAATTAGGCTAAATAGCAAATCTTTTGGGTTTATCCTAGGCTAGAATGGGAGTGAGGATTTACCACACTCTGGTCAGGGCTGATCTTGCTACTAGGGTTGTCCCTTCAGTGGGTGGGGTAGTTACCATGATTGATATAATACCACAAAGGTACTGTGACATACACCCAGACTGACCTTTGTGACTACAGCTATACCACTTTAACACTGTGAGGAGAGGTTGGTCCTTGACATGATATTACCTGCCCTCTCTCTATTTTTTCTTGTCAGGATTCTCTCCTGTATATAATCCTACATATTTGTCAGTCAGGCCCCAGTAAACTGCTAATTGATAAAGCCTTAAGGTATTAACCCTTCTAGGAGATTCTGTGGTTTTATCATAAATCCTAAAAAAATTAAAAACTCTAAAAACTGAACACTAACCTTATTGTGAGCTTTCTAATGCTGATGTGTTTTCTCTTATATTATCTGACTAATTACTAAGGCTGATGCTATGCTTCTCAAGGTCATTTACATAATATAAAGCTTTGAATCATTTGATTTAATTTTTTTCATACATTTCCTCACAAAATATTTGAAGTGACTTATAATACCGTAAGCACGTGCCATAAAATGATGAGCTGCAAATAAGATATTAAAAATTTGGCTTAGCAGTGCCAAAGGTTTTTATCTTAATAAAGCCCCATTCATTTATTTTTGCTTTTACTTTCTCTTGCCATTGAGTTCAGGTTCATAAAGTCATTTGTGACAACATGGATGGACCTTGAAACCATCTTATTAAGAGAAATAAGTCAGACTGAAAGAATCAGGAAACATATGACCTCACTTATATGTGGAATATAAAACTGAAAGTAACAAAGAAACAAAAACTTATAGACACACTGAATAGTTTGGTGGTTACCTGAGGATAAACTGGGAGTGGGGAGGGAGACTGGTGGGGGGGGGTAGTTGGGAGGGGGCACCAGATATATGGTGATGGAAGGAGAGCTGATTCTGGGTGGTGAGCACATAGCGCAATACACAGATGATGTAATGTAGAGTTGTACACGTGAAAACTATATTGCCAACCAATGTCACCCCAATACATTTAACAATAAAAAAAAATTGACTTAGAGAAATAAAAATACAGTAGGAAGTCAAGTCCAGGCATAAAAGTAGAATACAAATGAACTGCTAGATTGAGTTCAAGTTTGCTCTAGGATTTCTGGCAAAAACGAAAAGGGAGACATGATGCGTCATTAGTTATTTCCTCCCCTTCCCCTTATATCTCCCCCTTAAGGGAAGTATAGAGCTTTTCCTAACTATGACCCTAGAAGAAATTTCTCACACAAGGCTATAAACTTTTATTATCACCACGGAGTCTACATTCCTTTGCACAATAAAGGGCACAAATTCAAACAAAATTTAGTTGAATTAAAATTGAGTGAATGATTAACTTGTGTATTGGGCAATGAAAGAAGTAGTAGGTATAGATGCCGTGACTTTGAGAGGGCTATGTATTTGTTTACCAATCTATATCTCAGTAGCAAATAGCTAGGGATTTAAAAATCCTCATTTGTGTGCTTCAGAAATATCATGCAATCACCTGATACAATTGCATCAGTTTTTTTGTTCATATAAAAATAGTTGAATTGATTGATGTTCACTTAAAAATTCTGTTTTCTGAACTTTGTGATTCATGCTATTTTTTTTTTAAGCATATTTAACTTGTTCTCTACATAATTAAACCCCCTTTATCTAATGGACCATGAGGGAAGAAATCATAGTGTCTAAGGAAAAGTTTTGTTCAGTATGTGTATCATTGACCTGAATGAAGAGAAAGTATGTTGATTAAAACTGTAAAGTGGGGAAGCCAGGATGGTTCAGCTGGTTAAGTTCTCACTTTGCAGTCCTGGGAACTGAGAATCGAATCCCTGCCTCGGCCCGTGCGGACCCATATGTTGAACTAAAGTGCACTTCCCATACGGGAGGCCTACAGTTCAGTTCTCATCCTCTGGTTTGGCCCCTGGTTCAAGGGGGTGTGCCTCCCATGGGGGAGGCCCCCAGCTGGGCTCCCGCCCTGTGAGGCTCCTGCCCACCTGTGTGGAACAAAACCATGTTGAAAATCAATGAACTACAACTATGGAGACTGCTCTGGGCCCTCCTCCTTCTCTTTGTCTCTCTCTGTCTCTGCCAAAAACAATAAAATAAATCTTTAAAAAATATATGTAATAAAAAACTGTAATGGGGAAGCCAGGATGGCTCAGTGGGTTAGGCGCTCACTTTGCAGCCCTGGGGACCGAGGATCGAATCCCGGCCCCGGCCTGTGCAGACCCATATGATGAACTGGGGAGTGCCCCAAGTTCAGATTTCACCAGGGCAAGACCCCGGCTGAGTTCCTGCCCTGTGCAGCCCTGCCCACCTGTGGAATGAAACTATGTGGAAAAACCAATGATGTGCAACTATGGAGACTGTTCTGGGCCCTCCCCCTTATCTCTGTCTCTGCCTCCATCTCTGTATCTCTCTCTCTCTGTCAAAAACAATAAAAGTAAATCTTTAAAAAAAACCAAAACTGTAATGGACATGAAGCTGGTGGGGTTAATTCAAATAATGCATGGGAAAATCCAGGTCTCATTAAATGTTGGGCCCTTTAAATGGCCATATCACAAACTGTCTGAAGCACCTTCAAATCCACTTCTGTCTGCAGCGTTTTTCCAAACCACTTCTTATCCTGAGCATCTGTTACATGCTGCGCGCTGTGACACCACTGGCTCAGCCTCTGATCCTAGGATTTGCGGTGGGTTTTGCTTACTGACCTATTTAGACTCTCTTCTCCAGCGAGGCCCTTGGCGCTGTTTCCCGGGATGATCTGGTGTGCAGTCTTTGGCTCTGTGCCCTGAAGCTCTGCGGAGAGTGTGCCCCTGCCTTCCCTCTCTCCTATGAGCCTGACCCAGCATGTCCCAACTTACTGCGTTGATCGTATGTGAGTATGTGGCGGTGTGATCACGTTCATCTCCTTTGTGTGTCGATTGGAGTCAAAGAGTAAGGAAACCTGTTACTCAGAGTTGTTTAACCAAATGAAAAACTTCAAGAGTTTATTCATTCATTCATTATTCATTCATTCATACATTCATTCACTCACTGTCCATCGTGTGTCAGGACATTGAGGTAAAAATGACACATTGTCTATCTTCAGAGTTGAATTAATGGCAAGGGAGGAAGTACTTTTAGGGCAGCTTGTTGTGTCTGTGATTTATTTATCACTTAGTTACATAGTGGCCGTAGTTGACTGGACGTTTAGGCAAGCGTGATGTGACAAAGATGGCATGTCCTTAACCGCAGCTATTAATTGACTTAGCACTGTGTTTCTCAGCATGATTTTGCCTCTCCCGTGACTCTAGAGACATTCAGTATCTGGAGACATTTTTGGATGTTAAAAACTGGAATGGTGCTTTGTAGTGGTTGGTTAGATGTCTGGATGCTGCTAAATATTCTACAATGCATAGGGCAGCCCCTCATAACAAAGAATTATCGCGTCTACGATGCCAACAGTTAGGAGAATCCCTGGCTAGTGTATGTGTCAATCCCTGTGTTTCCGAGAGAACAACTACCAGGAAAGCTTCCTTTAGCCTGATATTTATTATTAGAATTAATGGCTGACATTTATTGAGCACTTATTGTAAGTCAGTTGTTATGGTAAACACTTTAAATGGGCTATCTCATTTATTATTACTAGCTCTCTTTTACAAATGGAGACACAGGGTTAGTGGCATTAAGAAACTTGGGAAAGGTCTCATCACTAACAAGTGGCAGAGTTGGGGTTTGAACCAGGAAGTCTGCTCTTCACTCTTCACCACCACATACAGGATCTCTAACTCAGAACCCAGGCTCTCCCTATAGCTATTCCTTCGATCATTAGAACATGCTTTAGTGACAGACTAAGTTAGCTCAGCCCTGTGTTGGTTACGGAAAGCCTGAGGGGAAAGAGAGATTGGCATAACAGTATGTAATTCCACCCAAGTTTGGGAAAAGAGAATTTAACATTACATTAAACATCAACCTCTAGTTTATGGTTAATGGTGCTCCCACATGGGTGTGCAGCTGGCTTATTAATCTGACCAGTTAAACAGAACAACCCAAACTATTAGTCACATCTATTTCAGGTATGATTGTGTTGACACAGAGTAAACCACAATACTATAAATAGTGGAAGTGAGCTAATAGGATCTGATACAGTCAGCTTTCATTATCTTCCGCTGTGGCTTTTACATGTCACGACGCTTTCTGGACAGTTTTTCGTAAATTTTAGGATCAGATTGCACTCTCTGTCAGTTTGTTATTTTCTGAAGGCAAAGCAGCAGACCACTGTCATCCATACCTTTACTTGCATTACAATGCCTGAACACTCCTAGACTGTAATTTGATCTAGTGCCTTAACCCTATAATCTAACCGATAGGAGGTAATTGAACACCACGTCTGCCCATGTGATAGGGCAGAATTCTTCTGTCTTCTCACCTGAGTACAACAGGCTCGTGCCAACCAGAAGAATGAAAAGGTAACTCAGAATATGTGGGGTCCTTATAGCCCAAGCGGATATCCTTACGAAGAAGAGGAAGTATGGGCCCCACAAATGGCAGGTTAGTGTGAAGTGAGTGTGGTGTTGGTCCCACTAAGTTTCTGAAATGACTTGCTCTGAGAAATATATGTGTGTGTCCATAGATTTTTATGTTTCCTTTGGAGGCTCTTGTATATGTGTGGGTACGGGCATCTTTAACGAGCCCTGGGCATTTTTACAAAGAGTAACTTCCCTAGATTTCATGTTTGGCTGACAGTGAAAATGCCTTGGTACACAGGGCCAGCAACAGCTTTTAGTGGGTTAATTGTCAAGGATGTTGATCTTCATTTTTTATTATGTCTATAGTATGAACTGTTACATGTAAAGGGAAGTTCGGCAGGTGAAGATTTTTTTGTGGGTAGCACCTTTTTTTCTGCTTGTCACCTAGACTGTTCTTTTACCTTTCTCCCATACAATTTAACAGGTCTCATAGATAATATTCCATTAATTGCCTCTTTGACTTCCTAAGGTATGGCTGCTGGGCAGTGTTTATTCTCTTGTCCTTTAAAAGCTATTGAGAGGTTAAATAGCTTAAATTGAATGATATAATAATATAGTGATAAGAGCACCTACCATTTACTGGCTACAACGTAACAGGCACAGTACTGACTGTTTTAAATGCTTTCTCTCACCTCATCTGCAAAGCTGCCCTTTTAGTTATTTATTTCCATTTTACAAAGAGAAGAGTAAAATTTATATTAAGTAATACATATTGGATTCAGTCATATGTCTCGTAAAAAAAAACAAAAAAAAAACAGCAAGGCAGGGATTTGAATGCAGGCCGGCCTATACTGAGGGCCATGTGACTAACCACTTTCCTGAACTGGGGACTTATGCTGGGCTTAGAGTTGAGCTGAGGAATTGTGGAGCAGAGAGATAATGGGTTAAGAAATGGAAGAATAGGCTGGGGGGGGGGGGGGGAAAGGAGTGGAATTTTCTTCCAGGAGAGTGATAGGATATCAGTATTTTTCTGATCTTTCTCATCCAGGTCCTGCTCTTGTATTTCAAAACAGTTCTTAAAATTCTCACTGCTCTAGGAAAACAAATGTGACTTTCCAGACAGATACTAGTGAGTTTCTTTTTTTAGATTTATTTTTATTGTTTTTTTTGACAGAGAGACAGAGAGACAGAGAGAAGGGGCTGGGCCCAGAGCAGTCTCCATAGTTGACAGCATTAGTTTTCCATATAGTTTTACTCCACAGATGGGCATGGGGCTGCACAGGGCAGGAACTAGGCCAGGAGCCTTCCGCAGAGGCCCTGGCAAGAACTGAACTTGGGGCACACCCTAGTTCAGCACATGGGTCCACCTGGGCCGGAGCCAGGATTCAATCCCCAGGCTCCTGGGCTGCAAAGCGAGCGCTTAACCAGCTGAGCCATCCCAACTTCCCCATTTCATTTTTAAGAGTGCACGCTTAAAACATTTCCCTAGCACTATGGAGATCTCAGACTTAATTCAGATACAATTTCCTCTACTGACCTTTCCCCATTAAGAGACAAATGCAAGTTTAATTAACAAGATGCTTTATTATTACTTGTAGAGTCATTTGATCAGGAATGTACTAATATGTTGAGCTATAATTTCTATCCAAAATTCTGTAGGTCATTTTTAAAAAAGATTTATTTTTATTGTTTTTGATAGAGAGAGAGAGAAAGAGAGAGAGAAGGAGGAGGGCCCAGAGCAGTCTCCATAGTTGCATGTCATTGGTTTTCTACATAGTTTCATTCCATAGGTGGGCACAGGGCTGTGCAGGGCAGGAACTAGGCCAGGGGCCTCCCACATGGAAAGCTTGCCCCAGCGAGAGCCAAGCTGGGAGCCCACCCCAGTTCAGCATAGGGGTCCACATGGACTCTGAGGCCAGGATTTGATCCTTGGACTTCGGGACTGCAAGATGAACACTCAACCAGCTGAGCCATCCCGGCAACCCCATGTATTTTAGAAGGACGTTTCACAATAGTTAAGCTTTGCAGTCTTTGCACAAACCAATAATCTTTAAGGGAAAATGGGAAATGCAGATCCTTTTTGAATGCTTTTTCTTACTTCTTGAATGCCACCTGGTTTTGATTCAGCTGTCATGCCTGCAAAAAATTTCAGCTGATTCATCTGCAAAAGAAGGTTGTAGAGTTGGTAGCTAAATAAAGCTGATATTTCACTGTAATCTATAATAACACGTAATGTTTATTGAGCACTCAACTCTGGCCCTGTGCTAAGATTAGGTACTTTATATTACATTGTTATTTTATCCTTACAACTAATATTATCCCTGTTTTACAGATGATAAAACAGGTAGAGAGGTTTGGAAAATAGTTGAAATTTTACAAGCATTGACAGAACCTAGACTTGATCATAGGTCTAATTTCAAAGTCAGTATTTTCAATTTCGTCGCATTGTGTCTGGGATTCAGACTACTGAGACTGATATGTACAAGAGCGTGTTTTTTCTCTGCTAAAAATCTTAGTGCTCTATTTTTCAACTTTGACATAAATGTTTAGCTTTAAAAAACACCACGAGGAAGCTGGGATGACTCAGTGGGTTAAATGCTTGCTTTGCAGCCCTGGAGACCGAGGATCAAATCCCGGGCCCGACCCAGGCGGACCCATATGCTGAGCTGGTGTGTGCCCCCAGTTCATTTCTTGCCAGGGCCTATGTGGGAGGCTCCCGGCCCAGTTCCTGCCCTGCGCAGCCCCGCACCCACCTGTGGAGTGAAATTATATGGAAAACTAATGCTGCCAACTATGGAGACTGCTCTGGGCCCTCCCCCTACTCTCTGTTTCTCTCTGTCTGTCTCTCTCTGTGTCAAAAAACAAAAAACAAAAATGTGCACCATAAGCCTTATTTACTATAAACAGAAGATCAAGGAGTCAGGAGGCGCAGGTAGTGTTGCAATACTCCAAAGGCCTCGGACTGGTGATGGAAAATATCACTTGTTTAGTTTTACATCTCAGAACTTCCTTCCATGTTTCCCTTCTTCCAACCACATTAGATTACACATCATATTTCAGGCAGGTTTCACCTTTTTTTTTAAAAGATTTATTTTTATTGTTTTTTTGACAGAGAGAGAGACAGAGACAGAGAGAAGGGGGAGGGCCCAGAGCAGTCTCCATAGTTGACAGCATTAGTTTTCCATATAGTTTCACTCCACAGGTGGGCATGGGGCTGCGCAGGGCAGGAACTGGGCCGGGAGCCTCTCACAAAGGTCCTGGCAAGAACTGAACTGGGGGCACACCCCACCTCAGCATGTGGGTCCGCATGGACCAGAGCCAGGATTCAATTCTCGGTCTCCGGGGCTTCAAAGTGAGCGCTCAACCTGCTGAGCCATCCCAGCTTCCCCAGTTTCACCTTCTTTTTTTTAAATATATATATTTTTTAAATTTATTTTTTTATTTTTGACAGAGAGAGAGAGATACAGAGACAGAGAGAGAACTGAACTGGGGGAGCTCCCAGTTCAGCATATGGTTCCGCACGGGCCGGGGCCGGGACTCGATCCCCGGTCCCTGGCGCTGCAAAGTGAGCGCTTAACCCACTGAGCCATCCCGGCTTCCCCCTCACCTTCTTATGTAACAAATTTGTTGAGGATTTAATACCTGCAAGGCCCCCCTTAAATTGAGGAAATTTTAAGACTAGAGATTCGGCAGTTGAGTGGGATGGCAGTCAGGGCCTGAGATGCCTTTATGGCAGATCTCAGGGAACACAGGAGAGGAACGACTAAGTCTGACTGAAGTATCATTTGAGCTGGTTTTTGGCTAAGAGGATTTTGGCAGGTAGAGATGGTGGAAAGAACATTCTAGACCAGGGGTGGCGAACCTTTTGGCGATTGAGTGCCAAAGTTTATGAAATAAGAGTATACTCGCTCGACTCGCGTGCTAACCCATCGAGTGAGATAGAGGTATCGATTATTTTTACGTCTATAAGAGCATAAACAATGATTTTTAAAATGGTATTCACAGCTCCGCGTGCCGAAATAATTGCTCCGCGTGCCACTTCGGGCACGCGTGCCACAGGTTTGCCACCCCTGTTCTAGACCTTCCCAAAGCTGTGGCATCAGAGAGAGCATGGAAATTCTGAGTCTTTCCCCCATCACTTGCCTCACACGTCTCTTCCATTCGGCTGCTCCTGATTTGTATCCTTTAGGATACACAGGTACTAGTAAGCTAGTAAAATGTCTACATTCTAGCAAATTATTGGACCTGCGGAGGGGTTTGTGGGAACCACTGATTTATAAACTGTTTGGCAACCTGGGACTTGTGACTGGCATCTGAAATAGGTACAGTCTTATGGGACAAACCTGTGGGGTCAGTGCCAACTCAGAGCTGACTGGATTGTAGAACACTTGGTGTCTGTAGAGACACGGGGAATTTCTTGGTGTGAAAATCCTCCACACATTTGATGTCAGAAGTGTTGTGAGTAGAAACAGCAAAGACCTATCAAAACCTGATTTGTTTTAAAAGGTATTTTTTTTTGCATTTTTGAGGCATTAGCACAGTGTGAGCATTGCTGGATATGGGATGAGAATAAAAGTCTAATTTCATGCCATGTGTATTTATTTTGTATCTGTGATTTCTAATTAACTTACGTAAAGTCTAGGGAATTATTAATTAGACAGTAACATTCAGTGCTCTTAAGTAATTTTTTTAAAACAATTTATGAATTAATTATTCAACCTTAGAATGTGAAAAGTAGACAGATTATTTTATGGTCAGAGTAGCTATACTCCTCTTGAGAGCCTGTGATTTTTCTTTAGATTTATTTTTTTTATTATTGGAGAGAGGTGAGAAGAGAGAGCAAGAGAGGGAGAGGGAGAGAGAGAAAGAGAGAGAAAGAAAGACAGAAAGGGGAGGGCCCAGAGCAGTCTCCATGGTTGTACATCATAGTTGTGACATAGTTTCATGCCACACAGGTGGATGTGGGGCCGCATGGGGTGAGAACTGAAATGGGGGCCTCCCGCATGGGATGTGAGGACCTTCGCTGCTGAGCCATCCTGGTGGTTACCAGTTGCCCCACAGTTCAGCGTATGGGTGTTGCATGGGCCGGGGTGGGAATCAAACCCTGGACCTCATGATTGTGAGGCAAGAGCTCAATTGCTGAGTTGTTCCCGGCATCCCTGTAATTCCTTCCTTCCTTCCTTCCTTCCTTCCTTCCTTCCTTCCTTCCTTCCTTCCTTCCTCCCTCCCTCCCTCCTTCCCTCCCTCTCTCCCTCTCTCTCTTTCTTTCTTTCATGCAGCAAACTCAATAGCTTTCAAAATGTGAGACGTTTTTATAATTAAAAAAAGGGGTACCAGGTACCTCTCTTTAATGTAGCTAAAGACACGCTTTCCTTCGCTCCACTCCTATAGAACTTAAAAATGTTATACTTCTATCGTCATTTGGGAGCTGGCCAGTAGTAAATAGTAGACTTAGTAAAATAGTAAATACATTAGACTTGTAGAGAATCCGGAACCAGGAGTTAAGCTCCAATTCTCTTATCTCCTCTGTGTCTCAATGTCTCAGTTTTGGTGTCTTGTGAGAAAAGAAAATCTATCTGGAGTTTCTCATTCCCTTTCAAGAGTACCTCTTTCACTATTCACACCTTAAAATGTATATATTCCCCATGACTAATTCTGGTTTTCTTCAACTCTCATTCCATACACTCTTCCTTGGAGATCATTTTTATTTGAAAAACATGTGTATGATGTTTACTATGTGTTGTACACTGTTTTAAGCACTTTACAAGCAAATGGTTTCATCTTCATGATGTTAAGGAGTAGGTACTCTTAATTTTTCCATTTTATGGAAACTGAGACATAGAATTTGGTAATTTGCTCAGAGTCTCACCCCTGGTGAGTGGAGGGCCCAGGACTTGGATTCCGTGAGTCTGTCTCCAGAGGCCGTGTTCTTCCTCACCTCACTATGCATATCCTGCAGTTCAGACTGCCCCTGTTCTTTGGAGATTCTCACACTGGTCAGTCAAGCCTATCCACACTCCTGAGCGTCAGATCCATATATTCAAGTACTTAGTATGTATTTGCACCTCATTGTTCAGCAAATACTTCAGATTCTGAATAACACAAATTAAGTTAATCTCTCCAGCACCCCCCCCCCCTTGAATATCCTGTAGAATGACATCACCATGCAGCCAGTGAGTCACAATTCTGGGAGTTATCCTTGGTCCCCCTCCCGCCTTCAGTTTCTGCATGCCTCTGTTTTGCATATGGTGCCAATTACATTTCCTGACATGTCTTGAATGTGGCCTTCTCTTTACGCCCACTGCTATTTACCTTCATTGTTTCTTTCCTGAATTACCGAGTAGCAGGGGCTCTAGTTTGTGTATAAACCATACCCACCATTGGGACTCATATGTGTTTGGGTATATCTGATGAGCTAGTGGGGAAGGCCCTCCAAAAGTCTATTTGTAAAAATAGTCTATGGAGGGGAGCCTGAGACTGCAGCCTAACAGAAAGGGGAAACAATGTGAGCTGGACCAAATAAAGCCAGGCTCCAGGTTTGTGAAGGGGAAGGACCTGCTGGTAATGTGTGGTGTTTCTCACTTGCATCGGGAACTCCTTGCATCTGCTGCGATATACTATTGCTGACATTTTATACAAACACATAGAACATTGCACTAGATGAACTTGCATTCTTGGCTACATATTAAAAGTTTTTTTACATTCATTTAACTTTTATTTATTTTTAAAATAACCTTACAAATAACACTAAAGAAAACATAAAAACAAAACAAAACAAAAAACGAAGTACCATATAACCCCTGCCCTAACGTAACAACTATTTCCATAGTTTGGTCAAAAAGCATTACTCTTCAGTTGAAATGCATGATTTCATTTTTACAATTATATTTAAAACCATAACTAAGTTCATAAATGAAATGGGCACACAGTTTTTCTTTAGTGGGTATTTTCATCAAGTTTTAGAAAAGGACCTGAGATAAACTGGGTATGTTTTCTAAAGCCAACACATTGTTCTTTATAAAATCTTTTTAAAATCATAAGATAATAAATGACGAAACAGATTATATATTTTGGGGGACAGTCACACTTGGATTACAGTTTCAGATGCAGTAACTATTCAATTTGGGGCATATTTAACAACTCTAAGCCTGATATCACCATCTGAAAATGATTATGTATGATTAAATATTGTGGTTAAATGATAATGCAACATAATAGGTATTCTAAAATAATAATCATTATTACTAATTATCTCCTACATATATGCATTTACATAAGCTTCCTAATTAGCACTTTGACCTTTGCATGATTATAATAATTAACTTATTACATGAGTTATAACATTATGCATTTAACCCTTTTCCCCTGTTCTAATTTATTGCATTAAAAACAGAGACAGTCCATTGTTTTAATTTCTATTTCTTTGATCACTGAGGATTTTTACCACATATATTTACTGGCTGAATTTACTGTTTTATAAATTGTTGTCTGCTTCCTTTACTTTGTTGTGATAGTTGTGACTTCTTATAGATTTGTACACATTTTCTACATAAAACCTATTAGCTCATTATTGTCCTATCTCCTAATAATATTTTCTCTGCTTTGATGCTTACCTTTTCATTTGGTTGTTTTGACATACTCGTTGTCAAATCTGTTGATCATTTTCTTTGCAGTTTCTTCTGTTGGGCCTAAGCTTTCCCCTCCTGAAGTGATTGGATAAATAATTAATCAATAATTTAATATTTAAAATAATTGTTAGATTTTTAAATTATTGAAAGCTTTCACTCATGTGGAATTCATTCATGTGTGGGTGAGGCATTGGAATTACTCCCCTCCCCCATGTCTAATCAATTATCCTAATGTTATTTTTTTTTATTATTTAAAAAATTTACTTTTATTGCTTTTGACAGAGAGAGAGAGAAAGAAAGAGAGAGAGAGAGAGAGAGAGAGAGAGAGAGAGAGAGAGAGAGGGAGAGAGAGAGAGAAAGAGACAGGGGAGGGCCTAGAGCAGTCTCCATAACTGTATGTCATCAGTTTTCAACATGGTTTTGTTCCACACAGGTAGGCAGGGGCTGCACAGCTTGGGAACCAGGCCTGGGGCCTACGGATGGGAGTCATGCCCCCTCAAGCCAGGGCGAACAGGGGGTTGGGGGGTCTCCCACATGGAAAGCTCTCCTGGTGAGAACCAAACTGGCACCTCCCACATGGAAAACACACCCCAGTTCAGCACGCGGGTCCACATGGGCTGGGGCCAGTATTCAGTCCTCGGTCCCCACAGGGGCTGCAAAGTGAGCGCTTAGCCTGCGGAGTCATCCCAGCTTCCCCTAATGTCATTTATTGAACAGTCCTCATGTTCAAAGATTGTTTTCCATATTTCAAATATTTTGTGTAGTCATTTCAGTAAGAGAGAGATACAGAGACAGAGAGAAGGGGGAGGGCCCAGAATAGTCTCCATAGTTGCACATCATTAGTTTTTCCACATAGTTTCATTCCACAGGTGGGTGCAGGGCTGCACAGGGCAGGAACTGGGCCGGGGTCTCGCCCTGGTGAGAACTGAACTGGGGGCATTCCCCAGTTCAGCATATGGGTCTGCACCGGCTGGGGCTGGGATTCGATCCTTGGTCCCTGGGGCTGCAAAGTGAGTGCTTAACCCACTGAGCCATCCTGGCTTCCCCTGTTAGGTTCTTGAACATACTATTTACTACTGGAGTTTCTGCACAGGAGTACATATTAGAAAACCTAGAATTCCGAAGCAGTATCAGGATCACCATGGGAACCACAGGGAAGCATAACATTTGTGTCCCAGGCTTCTGGAACAGAAAGAACGGGAGCCAGGGCAGGGGAATTTAGGAATCCACCCAGGATGCCTGAATGTGGTCATTGGTCCGATTACACTCTAGAGCCAGTACCAGGGCCACAGGCAGTCAGAAATGAAAGATGAGATTCACTTGTACTTTATGGAGTTGTCTTCAGTTGATAAAAAGAGATTCTCTGTGAGTGTATATTCTGCTTATGTTTTAAGTAAGAGTAAATTAACTAACAATAGCTTAATCTCAATAGATACAGTAATTTGAGATTTGTGAAAATCAGATCTTTAAAATAATTTAGAATTTATTATAGGTTTTAATATTAATAACAAATATTTGTGTACAATGGCATGATAGTGAGGCACTCTTATTTAATTCAACTACTATTCCTATGAGTTACAAATTATTATAATTCCTATTTAACACCAGAGGAAACAGTCTAAGATAATGCATACAGTAGGCAATAGAGTGATGCTTGAAACTTGGGTTTCTGACTTAAAATCCAGTATTTTTTCCCACTTCCCACAACTCCAGGCTGCAAAAGAACTGATTTACAAGGGCTGTCCACAGAGTACCCAGACACAAAACTATTTTCATTATATTGACAATGGCGGTTTTTTTTTCTGGATAGTCCTTGTATATATCCCAGTGATTCATGTAAGTTCATCTTCCAACATTTTAATTACTCATTTATTTATTCTTTTTCCAAACATTTGTTGAGCATCTGTTTTTGTGGCAGTTTTCTCATCTGTAACATGGGAATAATAATACTTATCTCATAGGCAACTGAAGTGAGAATAGAGATACAAATTGCTGTGCTTGGTTTTCAATAAATCGTAACTATTAACTATCATTATTTTTCTAATAGAAGCATGCATAGAACATAGTAGGGACATGTATAAATGTGCATGTGGATGTGAATATGGAAAACTTGACTTTAAAAAGTGTAGCTTCCTAATGATATTTCTCAGCAGGGTGATGGTGATGGGATGGTGGCAGCTAAGACAGTGGTGATGGGGTGAGGAGTGGTGTAAAAAATATTATTTTGTGTGGGTTTTTTTTTTTTGAGAAAAAAGTTTATTTCTTCATTCTCCAAAAACAGTAGGAATAACAAATACACGTAGATGGATAAATTCTATAAATTTAAAAAGTGCATTGAGTTGTTAGCCTATTTGAAAAATGTAGCCAATAAATGGAGCATTATGAAGTACATAGACTTGGCCATGAAGCTTTCTTTTACCTTCTAAAACTACATCATTCTTTACTGGTGACATTAGTCAAGGATGAAACGATTATTTAATTTTTTAAATTTAATATTGACTAAACCAGTATTCCTTAAACTATGTTCTCAAGAAATCTGGCATACTATTAATAAATTATAGTGGTAGAAAGATATTTCAATTTTTTAGAAATGCTGTGACAAAAGCAATGGCAGATAATACAACATCTTTTATTTTTCATTCTGAGTTCAAACTATTTCAATATTTTCCCTAAAATTTGGAAGAAAGTCATTATGATATTGTATATATATATTATTGGGAGATATTTTATCTCAAAAGTTTAAGAACCTGTGAACTGAACAATGGAAGATAAACTAAGTTAGAAAATAATTGAGAAAAGATTGTTGGTATTAGAGCAAATAATGAATACTGGTCTTATTTCTACCACCAATCAGCTGTGTGACTGACAGATCAGTTCCCCACAATGGACCTCCGTTTCTTCTCTCTTCTTTCCTCTGTTTTACCACATAAGTTTTTACAAATGAAATATGTTAAGTCAGCAAATCCTAGTCAGGTGGGGTCTCTGCTACCTTGGACTCCATGGAGTCTATTTGAAAGCTGGAATTAGCTGTTCTTAGTTCTGGTTTTTACCATCTTTGATTCTGGTTTGAAATTCTTAAACAAGCAATTAATTAGTGTGATGCAGAATATGGCTGGGATGGGCCAAGATCGTAGCATCTGTGGACAGCTATATCATGAGCCACACTGTCTACATATTTTTCATATTCTTCTTATAACATTAATAACTCTTGTATGTGTGTGTGTGTGTGTGTGTGTGTATTACTAAAAGCTCCTTTAAGTTATGTTTAGCATCAGATAAGGAGTTAATTGTCAAACTAACAATTCAAATTATTTTGCATTTCAATTTACTCACAGTGCAGGTTTCTACTGTTGCTTATTCCATAGCTAAATTGAAAATTAACTTTTAGAAAGAATATGAGGACTGTCTGAAAAGTATCCAGCCATACAATATGAAAAATAGAAGCATTTATGGCTGAATGTTTTCTGGACAGCCCTTGTACCAAGTACGTATTCTATATTTTCTTTTACTTGTTTGGATAACATCATCATGACTGAACAAGCAACTAAACAAGCATGTTTTTTGTTTTTTTTTTTAAAGATTTATTTTTATTGTTTTTGACACAGAGAGAGAGAGAGATACAGAGACAGAGAGAAGGGGGAGGGCCCAGAGCAGTCTCCATAGTTGCACATAATTGGTTTTTCCACATAGTTTCATTCCACAGGTGGGCACGGGACTGCACAGGGCAGGAACTGGGCCAGAATCTCACCCTGGTGAGAACCGAACTGGGGGCACTCCCCAGTTCAGCACATGGACTGGGGCTGGAATTCGATCCTCAGTTCTCAGGGGCTGCAAAGCAAGCGCTTAGCCCCTGAGCCATCCCGGCTGCCCCAACAAGCATGTTTTAATGATACATTCTGAGAAATAATAATTAAAAAAAAAAAAAGAATATGTAAATAAAAGAGCTGTCGGGACTTTGACTATCCTGAGCAATGCTTTTCCTTCCCCTGTTCCAACAAGAAATTATTTTCCTTTGTTCTTTTTTTTTTGCAGTTAAATGATAAAACTTGGTTCTCTTATATCTTTTATTGCTTTTGGTTTCCATTTGAATCTTCCATCAGTGCTTTTTTCCCCTAATATCAGAATTTGTTACATCGAGCCACCACTGGCCTATATTCAGTTCTCGGACACACTTTATGACAAAATATAGACAAATTGGAGAAGAGAATATCTAGACAGCAGGGGGGCCTGAAGTCATGTAATGCAAGAAAAAATTGAGGAAAAGAGGGATTTTTTTTTAAAGTATTTTTATTATTTTTGACAGAGAGAGAGATACAGAGACAGAGAGAAGAGGGAGGACCCAGAACAGTCTCCATAGTTGCACATCATTGGTTTTTCCACAGAGTTTCATTCCACAGGTGGCCTGGGGGGCTGCACAGGAACCAAACTGGGGGCACTCCCCAGTTCAGCATATGGGTCTGCACAGGCCGGGGCCGGGACTCAATCCACAGGCCCCAGGGCTGCAAAGTGAGCGCGCAACCCACTGAGCCATCCCAGCTTCCCCTAAAAGAGGGATTTTAATGTGGGTAAGACCAAAGGCTGAAAATGGTCCAAGGGAGTTGCATTGTTGAAGAGTTATCATGTGCAAGTGACTCAGGGTGCTCAGTACAGTTGTAAGGGGGCAGGATGAGAGTGAAGGATGGTGACATATTTCAGAGTGGCTCCTAGGAGTTGTTTTCTAGTTCTGCAGAAAATGTAGGCTTCGTACTGCCTCTCAGAGCGTCAGGGGTAGGATTCAAGTGATAATTGCAGAGTTAGACTAAATGTTGTCATTTTCAAACTTGAAACATTTCTACACTTAACTCTTAAATTTCTATGTATAACATTACCTTTCCTTTCTGCAGTTGAGTACATCTTAATTCTCTTAGTATTTCCTTGTGTGAAACTCCTTTCTTTATTCTTTAAAATAAAAGACAACTCCTAACACTTATATTAAGTTGGGTGATTGGAAAGGAGTTTCTTCCATTATCATATTCCATAGACTGTGAAATCATGAGTTTTTTATGAAGCTACAACCAGTAGGAACTTTGACCTCAGAATAAAGTGTTTTATGATCTCATTAGAACCTTGACTTGTATATTTGCTCTGTGCCTTATCTTGTTCATATATTTTCTCGTAGAATATTCTATACCATTTATATAGTGCAGATTTTGGTTTAGAGAGCTTTGATTATACTGACAATCACTTATTTTCCTTTCATGCAATATTAAAAAAACATTGCTTCTAGAGTCTTCAAAATGAATATAACTTCAAAATTTTTATTATAATATTCATATTGCAAATATGAGAAGGGAAAATAATCTTTCATTTTGAATTCTTAATTTTAAGAACTTCTATTTATTCATGTCTATTCACTCCTCATGACCAATATTTCTAAGGAAGAGAATTCTTTTAAGGAAAATGTTTTTATAAATTCATTTTAGAAAATAAGAAGAGGGTGTTCAATTAAATCTGCCTTCTCTGAAAGCACAGAGTACTTTTTTTTTATTTAAGATTTGTTAGAGAGAGAAAGAAGGATGAGGGGCCAGAGCAATCTTTATATTTGTAAGTTATTAGCTGTGAAATAGGTTACCAGTTGTGCTGAAGTCCAGGACATAGGCCTTCTCCAGCCAGTACTGATACCTGGACCCCATGGTTGCAAGGCAAGTGCTCAACTGGCTGAGCTATCCGGTATCCCATGGATTTCTTTTTATTAAAATATTTGAGAGGGGAAGCCAGGATGGCTCAGTGGGTTAGGCGCTCACTTTGCAGCTCTGGGGACCGAGGATCGAATCCCGGCCCTGGCCCGTGCGGACCCATATGCTGAACTGGGGAGTTCCCCCAGTCCAGTTCTCTCTCTCTGTCTCTGTCTCTGTATCTCTCTCTCTCTGTCAAAAAATGAATAAAATAAATAAATAAATAAAAACTTTAAAATATTTGAGAAATTATAAATTTGTATGGAATGAGAACTTGGACTTTTTCTAATGTAATTTTTTTATTGCAACCCTGGTATGAACAAGTGTTAGGAAATTTATTAAGCAGATTTAGATTCTACATGAATTTTAAATCAGCAAATTTAGAAAAAGACAGCCATTATTGAATTAATTTGTCTTATTAAACAGAGTGAGTGAGTTTATTGGGGCATTCATATACTTTGCTTTTCTATATCTTTCACATATAAAATCTCAATTAGAAAATTTTAATTAAATAGTTTGAATGGGCAAATTTGATTGTTGATATTGAGATTTGGGAGAATAAATAGGCAAAATTCAACTAATTGTGTGTGTGTGAGCAATGTGTTTGAGAGATGCATCCTTTAGAAGTCTATATATGGCTGGCGACCAGTAAAACATGGAATGCATTTCAACAGAGTGGAACCCTCATTACAACCCATCTCTTCAGGACTTTCACAGTTTCAAAAGCTCTTTTGAGATACTTTTTCTGTGTGAAGATTAAGGGGTGGTAGAAGGTGCTCTTTGGTAATTCTTCCCGTTTTAAATTGATAAGGTTCTGGCCTTAGAGTTTAAAGATTTGGATGTTAGAATAGTTGTGTGTGTGTTTTATTATTCTACAACGGCATGTTCTATTGGAATTACTGTGATATTTTTTCTGAATGTCTAAGTAATATTCATCTGTCATTTTCTGTGCCGGTTTAGCTTTTTGGCTAGCGCTAGCCAGCAGAGGTTTTAAGGGGCTAAGACCAATGATTGAGCTTTATTCCCCTACTTCTGAGTGCTCCTTCCAAGGCATGGAGTGGGCTGTTGACTCGTGCGCCCCCTTTCTCCTAAGGGGTAAATTAGCCACTGTGAATCCCAAAGCTGGTTCCAATCCGTTACTGTAGAAACCATTCAGAGCGCATGCTCTTCTGATGATCGGTCTGGAGTGCCATCTCCAAGAGGCAGCCCTCTAATTAGGCATGTCCTTGGGACAGCCAGCATTAAAGTTGTTCAGACGGCACGAGGAACTCACAGAACAAGCCAAGGGCCTTTTGAGAGGATTCACTCCCTGCAGCGCTTCCACCGAGACGACGTAAAGAAATTCTTTTATATCAATATACCCCGTGGACAAGTAGTCCTTTCCTCTCCTCTCCTTGCCCGGCTCTGCTCTTCCCTCCGCTCTGGGTGGCCTCACCCCTGCCCCGCCCCCGCGGGACCGGAGCAATGCACAGGGTAGGCATTTGTGATGACTTTACGCCCCGTGGCGGCTCAAACAAGCGCACGTGGGGGAACCAGATGGGAACGTTTTCCCCCTTGAGAACAAAGCACAAGTTATGTCAGATTCCAGGACTTGCAGAGGGAATCAATACGAGCTCTTCTAAGCTAGGAGGTAGCGCTCTTTTCCGTTTTATTTTTTACAGAATGGGGATGCATCAGAGGTGGGGATGGGGGTTGCTTGAAAGATGAGCTAGAGGTAAGGCAGGATACGCAGAGCTGAGATGAGGGTGAGCGAGCGAGAATATGTGAGTTTAGAAGAACGTGGGTGAGTGGGCCGAGAGGGAAAGAGAATGGAAGACAGAGAAGAAAAATCTGGAGTGGGTGTAGAAAAGGAAGGGGCGCTGGCGCATCTTTGGAAGCAGCAGCAGGGCCCTCCCTGCGATCCATTCCCCGCTCCACCGTTTCATTCATAAGTTTCTGGTCTGGAGGCCCCGCCCGCCTCTCGGGCCCGAGGGCCCCACTTCCTGTACAGCAATTGGCAGACCGCAACAAAGCCTTAGCAACCGGCTCCTAGTGACCCGCGGGGCGCCTGGTAACGGGCGCGGGTCGCGCGCAGGAAGGAGAGGGGCTGTCCCTTTAAGGGATGGCCGCGGAGCGGTGAAAGTGGAGGGGGCTGAGGGAGGGCCGGGGGGAAGGTCTGGGGGCGGATCCAGGGGGAGGAGGAGGAGGAAGAGTTGCTGCTGAAAGGAGGAGGCGAAGGAGGAGCCGGAGCCGCTGCTGCCAGCCCGCGGGCACCAGAGTGCTGCCCGCTGCCGCACGAGTAGCCACGGGCGCGATCGGGGCCAGACGCTTGCTCCTCCATGATCACTTTCGGAGCCGGGAGAAGACTTTGTCCGGCCGCCAGAGCTGGTCTGCGTTTCCCAGGCGCTGCGGCGGAGCAGCAGCAGCAGCAGCAGCCGGGTCCGGATACGAGCGGCCACAGCCCGGGGCGTGTGCGCCCCGCGCGGAGCGGGCTCGAGTTCCCCACGGAATGTCCCCGGGGCGCCCGGCGCCCTGACCCCCCAGCTGCCTCCGTCTTCGGCGCCCGCTGGCTCTCGCTGTCGGGCTCGGTGTTTGGGGCTGCAAGCTCCCCAGCTCCTGGGCAGTGGGGAAGCCCCCGGGGGCGGGTGACCTCAGCTGGCCACGACCCAGCCTTCCCCCGGGCGTATCTCGCTTAAGATGGCAGCGGAGTCAGGGGAACTAATCGGGGCTTGCGAGTTCATGAAAGGTGAGGAGCAGCCGCCCCGCCTCCTCCAGCCCTCCCCCGCCCCCAGCACTTCACCCCTCGCCCCTACACCCCAGCCACTGCCCCCTCCCCCGGCTTCTCCTGGGACCCCCCGTGCCCTGCAGCCGCTGCGCGCGCTTTCAGCCCCTCTCGCTACCGTCCTTTCCCCGAGGACCCCCTGCTTCCGGCTTCCCTTGTCTTTCTTGGGTCCCTCGTTCCCTCTGCAGCTCCCTCGGATGGCCTCCCCAACCGGTCTTGGGTCACCGCCGGCTTCTGCCAGGCTTCTGCACGCAGCAGCTCCTGGGGACTCTGCCTCGGGCGATCTTCTAGGTCCCCTTTATCTTACTTGCTGGCGTCGGTTTTCAGGACACCCCCTAAGCTCACCCCGCTGCCTCTCCTTCCTGCCTTTTCTTGAAGTCTCCGGCGCTGCAGGGGAGGGCTCGACTGGTTCTTTCCCTTCCGCAGCAGCTGAGGTCTGGAGATTTCTGAACCAAACTTGCACCTCCAGTTCTACGGGTACCCCCCCAGCTTCTATCAATATCCGCTGGCTAGAAACAAGGGAGATACGGGAACGCTTGCCCCAAGCCGAGTCCCCCAGTCAGGTCAGGTCCTCTTCTTGCCTAACAGTTGTGCTCTGGGGTCTCTGGGGTCTCTTTCTGGGAGAGATCAGGTTTCTGCAAGAATTCCACGTGTTAATGGGTCTTTGAGTAATGGGTAGCAGTTGTTATTTTAATCTTTCATGTATTATCACCACCCCTACCCTCCAGCTTCCCTACTTCTCATATGTTTTCTCCCATCTTTTAAACTTGTCTTTCAGATCGGTTATATTTTGCTACTTTAAGGAATAGACCAAAAAGCACAGTAAATACCCACTATTTCTCCATCGATGAGGAGCTGGTCTATGAAAAGTAAGTTTCTGTTTTGTTTATTTCTCAACAATCAGCTTGTAGGCTCTTTGGTGAGGAACTCTATGCACCCTTATGGCAGTTTTATTCACTTTCCCCCAGTGATGCCAATAACAGCACTAATTTTTTAAGGCTCAGATGCTTGGGGAAAGGCGCAGGGAAAGTTAACATAATTTGAACCTGGCAACACCCCAGTCCTTTTAGACCTCTATGTAGCTTAGTTCTTACCACCACACCAGACTGAAACTGTGGATTCCTAACACTCCCAGAGCAGGACTGGGGAGACACACTCTGTCCTGGCCAGACTCCGTAATGGCCTGTGAATCAGTCACTGAGTGTTTATGGAGCACACATGGATTCCAGGGCAGTGTGTGTATTACAGGTGCTTCAGCTTTACAGTTCACAAGGCATTTGCTGTTCTCGGGATGTTTTTGTGTAGTTTTTGGAAAGTGGGACACATTTAGCTGTAGGTAAGCTGTATTCAAGTCTTATCTACAAGATTTTACCTGTGTGACATTATTATTTTATTCGAGTGCTCCAAACTTCACAGTATTATTTTCTTCGCCTTTGAGGAGTGGTATAGGAGTGCTGATTTACTTTGTTTGGTTATTTTCTGCTGTGAGTTTAGGATTTGAGAGTGTAAAATAAAAGTGTGAAATTATTTTCTGTGAAGGACCATTGGTCTTTAAGAAAAAGATATCTTAATGCTTTAAGTATTGAAAAAATTTAAGTAGAGATAAATCTGTATTCAATAAAAGCAACAAATAAGGAATAAGAAGGCTGAAAGGATGTACTTTTATTAAAAGAGCTGGTGTTACAGAGTAGTTTATATCTTCTAACTTAAACATTTATTTTACTTTCTTGTTGTCTTACTTAATGTGCAATGAAATGAACATAGTTACATGGGCCATAGTCACTCTAGTAAGCTTCCCAGGACCTGTTCTGTCACATGGGATTTGGGCAGTTCAGTCTCAGGATTTCTAGGTACCACCAGACATTCATTCCGAGAGAGAATATTCTCAGCCTTCAAGAGCATATGTTTTATTTGAGGGAAGACAGTCTTTAATTGTCACTTCAAGATAGGGATTCTTGAAACCGATGTCTTCAGGATATTTTTCTTAGTGGGGCTGGGAGCAGGATGCTTCTTGAATGGCTGAAGTGAAAGTGGGAATGAAAGAGCTATTTGCTGCTGCTGCTGCTGACTGCCCAGAGTTCCTGCAGCAAAGAGGTCTGTGTCCCTGGTATCAGATTACAGCTCTGCCGCTAGATAGAATGGAGCAATGTGTGGCCGGTTCCCTGACCCCGTGTACCTGGATGATGTCACTGCCTGCAGTGTTTGTTGAGTGTTCACTCTATTGTTGGGAATGTGCATTGTTGTGGCTCTCTTTTGGTGAGGTTAGGGTTTGGGGACCTCTCTTGAGTCTGAGAGTAGGGACTGTGAATGTGCCATTATGTTCACTTCTGCAGTGACTAGTATGCCAGAGGTTGTTCATATGTTACTGAACAAGCTCCAGTCACTGAGGTCGGATTTGCTTCCCTTGGGATTGCTAGGTAGTAGACCCAGCAGGAAATTACATTTAGCCAATTAAACCCAGGGCTCAGTGGTTTTTGGATTCTAGTATTAATAGATAAGGAACATTTTTGGTGTGGTTTTAATGTTGACATTGTAAAAGAGGGCTGCAAAGCATGTGCCTCTTAGACTTATTCGACTGTATTTCTGGTGCCTTGTAAAGAAAGACTTGCTCGAGAGACCATCCGATTTATATAGTGAGTGTTGATAACATTTGAAACTATGATGAGGGCTCCAGTCTGGGCAGAACATTTTGTTTGGACTTGCCCCTACTATATACCACAGAGTTGGCTATGGTTCTGATTACCCACAAGTCCATCTTTCTTGTTACTCCAACATATTACACCGGGTTAGATGATATAGAGAATACAATGGTGATGAATGCACATATTAACCTTCAAAGAGCTCTAAGTCTGGAGAGAGAAAGATAGCACTGGAACTAGAGGTGCAGAAAAGATAAGTGCCCTGAGAGAAACATGACCCCTGTGCGAGGAGGGATTCATACCTCACTGAGGAGTTCAGAAACGGCTTCACGGGGGAGGTCAAGTTGGCTTGAAGACGAGACAGGGTCTTATCAGGCAGAGATGTGAGAGGAAAGATCCCAGAAATGAGAAGAGCAAGGACGAGGAGGGGGGAGGCCTTGGACAGTGTTCTGGGCCAAGTAAGTCCTCTAGTTTGCCTGTGTGTGCACAGGACAAATGGGGACGTGAAATCCGAAGCTGAAAGGTCAGTTGGAGGCAGATTAAATGCCAGGGCAAGGAACCGCAGTGTCCTTACAATGCCATGGGACTCTCCTGTGGGCTTTGGGGCAGGGCATGGTATGACTAGATCGGGGCTAACTGCAAATAATGGCAAACATTTATTGAGCATTTAAATGCATGCCCAATGCTGTTCCAGGTGCTCCGCATCTATTAATTCATTTCATTTTCATACCAGTTCCATGAGGCAGGTACTGTGATCATCGTTAGTGTGCAAATGATGAGAGGAAGGTACAGAGAGGTCAGGTAACTGGCCCCAAGTCACAGAACTGGGTAGCAGGCCTGGAATATGAAAGCAAGCCCTCTGGTTCCGGAGGACATGTATCCTGTCTCTAAAAATTACATATGATGGCATCATTTAAGATGAATTAGACAGGAGGTAGAGCCTACTTAGAAAAATTCTAGAATGTTTCAGGGGAAGAAATAACTGCCTAGCTTAGGATTGGTGACAATGGTCGTGGAAAGATGCTATCGGACAGATCAGGTGGGTGGGTTGGTGTGGTGCTGAGGAAAAAGAGGAGTCAAAGAAGCCCTAAGACAGCTTGAGGCACAGTGAGCCTGATGGAGCCATGAGCTGAAACAGGAAGTAGGACCCAAGAACTGGCTTTAGTGGGAGATCAGGCATTCCATTTTGGTTAGGTTGAATTGAAGGAATTGAAGGGATATCACATCCGTTTGACGTTCTTAAGTTTGGAAGTTTTCCCTAAAGAGATGATAAGGCTGTGAGATGTCTGGAAGGAAAGGGAAGATATTAGGGTCTGCGTTTCACAGGCAGGGCCAGGGGTTGGCGGTGGTGGGGAGAAAGGGAAAGAGGTGGGAATCAGCAGCCAAAATGGTGGACAAGCACCAAGGAGAGAGAAGAAAGTGGAGAGGGACAGAAGCAGTGGCATCCGTGTCGTCATCTCCACTTCTTAGAAGTATAAAATGAGAGAGCCTGCAAAGCCCTTAGAAAGACATGTAGTAACCTGGGTTCTATCTGTAGAGGGTGGCTAGTAGTGAGAAAAATCTTGACTGTCATATCACAATGTACATGTCTCTAAGGAAAGAAATATGTTAATATACATTATTACACAGGGCCTTCATCAGCCCTGTTCCTGTGTACTTATCTGCTGAATATATAAGTGCATGCTGTCTTTCTGGCTAAATTATCATCTTGGAAATGCACTATTATTTTTGAATCAAGAAGACTTTAGATATTAGGCTGTGCGTATTCTGGACACAGCTGTTTTTGTACAGATTTTTATTTATTGTAAAAGGGTGATAGTACTCCATGAGAAGCTGGTGGAGGAAATGTAACAAAGTGACCTGATGAGGTAATGTTGTTTATTAGAAATGAAAGTCAGAATTTTCTGCTTGATTTATAAATAGAACTTACGTTGTCTACGGCCATACCACCCTGAACATGCCCGATCTTGTCTGATCTCGGAAGCTAAGCAGGGTCGGGCCTGGTTAGTACTTGGAAGGGAGAACTTGTGTTCATATAAAGGCCTGAACTGTCTTAGTAAAATGTGGTTGACAAGGAAGCATACATTTGTCCTAGGGTTATGATTTCACAGATCAGAATTAAAATCAGAGTATAGGCTAATACACTTGTGGGACAAAAATAGTCCATAAAAAGAGAGCCTTTCAAAGGTTTATCTGCCTTTGATGAAGCTACAAATAATGCACAATTCTCCAGAAAGGCTAGTTCTTTGGTTTTGGAATTGGGCCCTGTAATCTAAATATGGGTTTACTTTTGATAACTTGGCTCAATTTTGTTTTTGGCTCAAAAGTTAGCAAGATCAAATATGTCAATTGTTATAACCTTTGTGTGTTCGTCCTAATGGTGGTGATGGTATAGGGTTGTTAAGACACAGAAAGCCAGTTTGCTGTGAAGGGCAGTGTGGAGGTTCTTCATTTTTAGCCTTGTTCATTTTTGTTTCTTGTGTTTACAAAGGAAAGGTATTGAAAATGCAGGAGGGAACTCTTCATGGACGTACTCCGGGGACTGAATAGTAAGCAGTTTCGGTAGTAATTTGAAGAATCTCACCAAATGTGTTAGCATGGAAGAAGGAGCTGTCTCTAATGAGGACTAATTAGCTAACTTGAAGATTTAAATAATTTACAATGTTCACTTTTCATTTAAATTGTATTAAAGCAGCCTGATATGAATGCCACCGGAAACCTGTGGATAAATAATTTATAGAAGTATGATTTCTTTTATTCATGCTAGCCTGTAACATAGGTTTGAGTCAAAATGTGAATGTAGGACATCTTTGAAATACAGAAAAACGTCTCTTGCCTGGAAATATTTGTGGGAATGGGGTATTTAGTTAGATAAAAGTGAGACGAAACCTTTTCATTTTTCAATTTTTATTTCAAATTTAGTAAGGTAATATAATGGAAAGGTAAATATCATTTAAGTGCATCTACTCATATATATGATCTTATAGAGCTTAAGGGCTATCATTTGTTGCCTTAGCTCTCGTTATAAATTATGATATAGTTGGAAGAGATTTGGTTGAATTCAGAGACACATTTTACCATGGGAATAAAAATAAGAATGAACATTTCTAGTTCTGTGTCAGGCATTGTTCTATGTGCTTTACACATATTAACTAAATTTCTCTTCAGAGCAACCCTAGAAGTTAGGTGCTGCTATTATTATTGTTTTAAATTATATATTTTTAAAGATTTATTTTTATTGTTTTTGACAGAGAGAGAGAGAGTTACAGAGACAGAGAGAAGGGGGAGGGTCCAGAGCAGTCTCTGTAGTTGCATATCAACGGTTTTTCCACATAGTTTCATTCTACAGGTGGGTACAGGGCTGCACAGGGCAGGAACTGTGCCGGGGTCTCACCCTGGTGAGAACCGAACTGGGGGCACTCCCCAGTTCAGCATATGGGTCCACACGGGCCAGGGCTGGGATTCAATCCTCGGTCCCTGGGGCTTCAAAATGAGCGCTTAACCCACTGAGCCATCCTGGCTTCCCCTTATTATTATTATTTTTTTTTATCTTTTCACATTTATAGAGAGAAATTATCTTTTTGTCTTCAGTGCATATTTATTTCTATTTTACTTTTGACAGATAGAGAGAGAGACAGAGACAGAGACAGTTAGAGAACCGAACTGTGGGAACTCCCCAGTTCAGCACGTGGGTCCTGCCTGGGCCGGAGCCGGGATTCGATCCTCGGTCCTCGT
>PVKE010018176.1:0-29877 GCA_004027555.1 Craseonycteris thonglongyai
TGAGACTTTCTCTAACTCTCTACTTCAGTTGGTATTAATTGATTGATCCTTGAAACTTACATAAATTTTTGTAAATATTTCTAGTTTAAAACATCTGTAATGTCTTATTTTAGAGCAATTTATCCAACCTTCCTCCCCACTGCTCCCATTACTGGAATTATAATGTCCTAAGGAACATCTGACATAGTATATTTACTGTGTGTCATACTTGCAGCAGGCACATTGTTTGTCCATAGGACAATGTCATAAGACAATGGATAGCACATGTTGATTGGAAAGCTCAATCAATGCTATTCGAATAGAAGTTAATCCATCTAAAGGGATCCATAGCATTTAGTCATATCTAATTTTTGCTGAAGCTGAACAGATTAATCTTCTCCAAACAGCACTGTCTTTATGCTATTTCTCTGCTAAAAAATTCTTACTATTCCTCCACTGCCTATAGAATTAAGTCTAAACATGACAGCTAGTATGCAAAAGTCAGCTGAGATCATCCGTGTCCTACTTTTCCGATTTTACCTCCTGTTGTTTCCAATATGCAAATATATCCTTACAATCCATAGTCTCTGCATTGCAACTGAATAATCCTTTCCTAGTTTTGCCTACTCACCTTTGTTTTGTTTGTTTGTTTTGACAGAGAGAGACAGAGAAAAGGGAGAGGGTCCAGAGCAGTTTCCATAGTTGTATGTCATTAGTTTTTTATATAGTTTCACTCCATAAGTGGGTGCAGTGCTGTGCAAGGCAGGAACCCCTCCAGGGCCTCCTGTATGGACCCCAGCAAGAACTGAACTGGGGTTACACCCCAGTTTAGCAGATGAGTCCTCACAGGCTTGGGCTAGGATTCAACCCTTGGACCCTGTAATTGCAAAGCTAGCACTCAACCCACTGAGCCATCCCAGCTTCCGCCACCTTTGTTTTAAAGCTATGTTTTCACGTGAAATTCTCTCTCGACTTCTTTATTTCTCAAAGTTATTACTTTTCTTTAAGCAAAATAATTAATAAAAAAATATCATTGGATTTTGTAAAAGAGAGAACATTAGTAACATTGAAGAGTGGAAAACAGAACTTATGTAGGATTAGGGATGGAAATAAGATTCCTGAGGCAAATAAAGAAAAGAGAGTTGAGAGCTACATATATGATTTATTTAGTGGTTCGATATTAGGAAAAAAAATGACAAGTAATATGACATTTAGATGAGCTCAATGGGTACAAAGGCATTTGTTAGAGGTGGGACAAAAACCTCTGGAAAGAAGACTAAAATTATTAGAGAGAGAGAACCGGAGTATGGTGGCTTCTCTCCAAAAGCTTAAATCCAGGCATCTTTTCTCATAAGAGCTTGTTCCCCTGCTAGCTCTCTGTTTAGTGTGCATTATGTTAGTGTTGGACCCACCAGACTCCTCTCTATTTTTACCCACACTCCTTCCATCTCCCCCTCATCCAGCTGGTACTCCGTTATCCATCATTTCAATAGAACCACAAGTCCCCTCATCTTTTTGTTAAATATTACCCCCATTTGTTAAAGCACCAACCCTGGAGAAGCCAAACATCTACTATATCTAGGATTGTATCATAAAACCAAGTTCTAAAATAAAATATATTGATTCTACTTTAAATTTATTTTCACCCACTTTAAATGGTTCCTCATAACTGTCAAGGTGCATATATTTCCTCAAGTCAGCTCATTCTCTCACCCACTGGAGGACTCTTCAAACTTTGTTCCCATTCCTAAAATGGTTGGCCATTCACTCCCTGTCCCCTCACCCTATACCCTTTGCATACCTGTAATCCTCTTTCTCAGGAGAAAATCTTACTTATATTTTTCAAGGTAACATAAAAGCCATAAAAGCCGAGAAGCCCTCAGATGGGAACTTCCTCAACTACCATGAGCAAACATTTCCTGCCTCCTTTCTGTCTTCTTTACTTTCTTTTACAATAGACAAGCTGGCCTGCCTTCTCCTAAGGCCGGTGTCTTGACCTAAATCTGGAGCCCGGTCACCCAGTGACACTCCTCTCTCTTGTCATTTTTTCAGCTATGCTTCTCAGTTTGATTATGTTTGTCAGCATGTTGACAATGCATATGTTAACCATGTCTCCTTCTTTTGCCTAATATTGAAAATAATGATAATAAAACGTAAAAGAAACAACTACTATTTGGTAAGTGTTTATTAGGTGTCAGATACTGTTCTTAAAAAACTTTACACGTGTTATTTCATTTAATTCTCACAAAGCCCTAGGGGATAAGTATTATTAGCTCTATTTCTTTTCTTCCTTCCTTCCTTTGTTTTTAACCAATGAGGGAACTGGGATTCCAAGAGGTTGAGTAATTGCTTGAGGCCATACAGCTACTCTATAAAGGAATCAGAATTTAGACACAGGCAATCTGACTTTAGGACCTCAGCTCTTTATCACAGAATTATACTGTTTCTTATTCTTAATTTTCCTTGGTATTGACTTCACGGCATACTACTCTATGCCCACAGGTTCACTTACACTTATCTGCTGCTGACTCACCAATTTACATTTCTAACCCTGACGTCTCTGAGCTCCAGACTGACCATCTAATTCTCTATTTGATGTATACACTTGGAAGTCTTAAATAGGTCTAACAAGAAAACAAAAACCATTGGTCTTCCTCCAGATGTTGCTCTGCAGCCTATGACAATAGCTGATATGCATCATCAGCCAATGGTATCACCATTCATTCAGATGCAAACACAAGACAACCTACGAGGAATCATCTTCAACACCTCTGACACCCCACCTCTCTTACCTCCATATCCCATATCAAACACAAACATGATTCTGTTACCCCTTGCTTAAAATAATTCAATGGCTTCGTATGGATTAATTAATAAAAAACAAGAAGTCAACAACAACAACAACAAAATCTCACTAACATTTGCTCGAGCCTCTGCTCGTCTCACTTTTATTTACTGTGCGTAAGAACCTGGCCTTGTTTCGGTAACATAATGTGCCATGCTCCCCCTGCCCTGGAATATGTCTTTCTCTTTCTGGAACACTCCCTATTTCTTCTAAATAACTTGTATTCACCCTTTAGTTCTCAGCTCCAATACTTCCTTTCCCATCTGCCCCAAAGGAAATCTGACCTTTTTGTTATACACTCCCATCACGTACTTCTTTAGGGCAGAGCACACTTTATTGCAACATTCCCTCTAGTTTAGACAGTCACCTGATTGATATCTATTTCCGAACTAGACTTTAAGCTTCACAAAGGCAGTCACCTGGTCTGATTTTGTTCATCACAATAATAAGCATGATCTTCAGGCCCAGGGTTAAAAGAACTTGGAGATTAGGGCCAGCAAAATCAGGCAATGTGCTTTAAAATATTTTTCTTCTCTTGTAGATATACAGAATTTATAAAGCAATCTGCGAGTGGAAACATACTGAAGACATTGTCCATATAAAGGATAGCTGGGGGTTCCAGTCTCATGATAGAGAATGGTAGAAGGCAAAATTACATGTGTGAGGACAAAGGGAAAAAATAGGGTAGGGAAAAGAGCTTTGTAGTCAATAATTTGGAGATTGATTTATAAAACTGGACTCTCTGAGATAGTTCATACCAAGTGCTAATAAACTGGAAAGCAAGTGTGAACTTTGCCTCATAGAGAATTCATGACCTTGGATGGGGACGCCTGGAAACAGCCTGGGTCTGTAGCTAGCCATGTCTACCAGGCTAAGGCAGATGGTAACGACAGCAAAACATGCAGGCAGCTTCCAGTGAAGAAGCAGACTGGACTCTAGCTATGCAATCCATAGATCATATAGTAAAAATCAGCTTCAGTAAAGCCTAACGGTGAATGTAGAATGTCCCCACATATCATCAAAAAAGGTCAATCTGCCTTCATAACTTAAACGGTGGAGAAGGTTAGGACTTTGTCAAGGTTTGCTGAGCTGTAAGAGGCCACAGGAAAATATTTGGGACTTTGGGGCTAGAAAGAAGCTCTTGGGATTAGTAGTTAGAAGTGATTAGAGAGGAGGTACTTCAGCAGAACCAACTCTCTAAGATGTTTTAGGCAGGGAGGGTACTATGAACTGTGTCCCACCAAATTCATATGTTGAAGTCCTAATCCTCAATATAGGGTCATATGAGTGGAGTCCTAATCCGATAGGATTGATAACTTTATAAGAAGAGTAAGAGAGCTCTCTCTCCACCTACATGCACTGCAGAAAGACCACATGAGTGCCCGGCCGTCGGCAAGCCAGGATGAGAGCCATGCTGGCATTCTGGTTTAGAGCCCCTGGAACTGTGGGTAAATACATTTCTTTTCTCTAAACCACCCCATCTCTGGTGTTTTGTTATGATAGCCCAAGTGAACTAAGAGGGCAAATGAGAGGAATGTCCTCTGTTAGATAGGCAAATAGAATTTTTCCAGGGAGAGACTGAATATATCAAATGGTGATTATTCTTTGGAGTTTAAATAGAAGAGATGACCAAGTACCTCTTTCAGCTTCTCCTCTCTAATCCACAGCCAAAGTACCCCCTGTATTGTTCTCTTTCTGGTCAGCCTGTGCCCACTTACATTTTCCCTTTGCTTTCTCTTACTCCATGTTGCTCAGGAATCATCATTGTCAGTTTCAGCACGTTCAGTACCCACGCAGGTGGGCACCATGAAGGATGGGCTATTAGCAAAAACAGGAAGCTTCACAGAACAGAATATCCAGGGACCTGACTCTGTATCGTTCATAGGGCCCCAAATGGCTAGAAGAGATTATCCCTAGACAACACACTCTCTTATTTTATAGGGCTCCCAACAGAGGACTCTATGCATACCTTTTACCTACTCCACACAAGAAGCAACGCAGCTGGTCAAACGCTAGGTCACCGATAACTATGTTGACTTCCTACCCTGTATGTAGACCATTGCCTCGTTTGTGCTGGCCCCTGATCTGGAAATTCAGTCTTTCTTTTGAACCAAGACCAAGAACTTTGATCCTAGAAACTTAAATAGTTCTCCCTCTTCACTGATGTCTCCATCTTATTTACACTCTGCCAATACCCAGTTTTGTTCATTTCACTGGATGTTTTATTATTGGGAATTGAAGCCATCTCTTTGCCAGTGCCCACAGTGCTCCTAAAGCACACGCTAGTTCTATTCCCATCTTCTCCCTGTTTGCCTTCTCTTATCAGGTTGTACCAACCCATCTTCAGCTCTATGACTGAAATTTTACAGGTCAATTTCAAGGCCCGACCAGCTCTTTTAGACAAGTTTCCTCACCTATAAAAGTGCCAGTTATAGAGCTAGAAACAAGACAATATGCTGGTGGGAACTTGTATCTCTGGTCCTTACAATAGGCACAAGAGAATTATAGTTCATAAGTATACAATAGGTGCTCAGTATATATTTGCTGAAAGGCTGTGTGAATATATTTGGAGACAAAACTGATGAATTTCTCTTGCAAGCTCCTTTCCATTTTGGATTTTTATACCAACCAAAAGTATGTTACATTTTTCAACAACGGGACCTTACTTACTGGGGACATGGAGGAAAATTGGTCAAAGCCCTTTGGACCTTACCTTTAGGATGGTGAGCTATGCCCCTTCTGTTTGGATAATTCCTCTCAAGGTAGAGCAAATACTCATTAAGCCAGGATGCTGGTAGCTGTCTGGAGAGCTGTGAGAACATTGCTGCCTGATACATCCCTTCTCTTTGAAGTGCAAATGTACAGGTCACCAAAATGACCTTCTTAGGGCCTTTGAGATGGTCGTTTTAGTGACTCTCAGGAAAGAAACTTATATTCAACACTTCTCTCTTTGCTTTCTTTATATTACTGTTTTAAAATTGCATTGGTGTTATTTGCTCTGAAGAAGATTTATCCAAAGGATTTAGAGCTGGCTGAAGTCACACTCCTGGCCTTTTCTGAAGAGTGGAGATTTTATTAGCAGTCGGCACTGGAGACTAACTCCCATTCCTAGGGGTACAAGTTCTCTTCAGAGTAGCTTCTGCCTATATGAGCATGTTAATCTAGCATTCATCATTCAATCCTTAACTCTAATGGTATGCTTTTACTCTGCGTGCTTCTATTCCATTGAAAGGGCTTTCAAAGGCAAATACATAATCTCTAAATGAAAGACACAAAATAATTGACCCTTATCCAGAACAAAGCTGCATTTTGAAATCTTTTTTTTAAAATATATGTTTATTTATTTATTTGAGAGAGAGAGAGAGAGAGAGAGAGATACACAGAGACAGAGAGAACTGAACTGGGGGAGCTCCCAGTTCAGCGCACGGGCCGGGGCCAGGATTCGATCCCTGGTCCCTGGCGCTGCAAAGTGAGCACTTAACCTACTGAGCCACCCCGGCTTCCCCTGAAATCTTTGTATCACACTTTCATGTAGGAGAACGTTCCCTAGAAACACAATACCCTGAGGACCAAACTCCTGTCAGGTTGCTCATTTTATTGCAACATACATATTCTGGAAGTATTCAAAATGCTCAGGTAGGATAGCTCAGGCCTGATCCTAGCGAGGAAGTGGGTTTTGGCATTATAGTAAATAGGCACAAAACCCAGTTTAGCCACCTAATACCTGTGCTACACTGAAGGGCCATTTAATTTCTTTGGGTGTCACTTTCCCCATCTGTACAAAGGGAATCATAATACTACCTTACAGGGACTTTGTGAAAATGGATTGACATAATTCACATAAAATGTCTATCCCAGTGAACACCCCAAAAATGGTTAGTGTTGTTTCTGTTGTTATAATGCCTTTACTCTTATTAATTATCTTACGTACATCTATTTAATCCAAACTGATAATTGTTTATCCTGAATCATGAAGAACCTTTCTAAAGGTCATCAGTTAATGGGACACAACCACCTGCAAATGAATATGAGCTATCTTAGCAAATAATAAAGGTTCTTTTTGGTGTGTGTGTGTGTTTAATAAGTACAATAATATTTAAGAAAATATTCTGGTCTAATAATCAGATGCGCTACATGGTAATATCCATTCTACTGTAGCCCTGATTCTTAGTTTGACTTCAGTTTTTCTTTATATAAAATGGAAAGAAAATTCTCCATTTCTATTGATTTCAGTCTGAGCACAGCTGAAATGAATGGGTTTAGAGTTTTTTATATACCTTTTCAATAGCCCAAATTACTATCTTCTTTGGACTCAATCATATTTAAGACTATTTTAAACTAATCATCCTTAGTTATTGTTTTTATCTCTAAAGGATATTATACCTCATTTCCTCTCTAATGCCTTTCTTTAGGGGAAAATACCTAATATTACCTTATGTTATTATTATCAATAAATCATTTTACTAATTACTTCACTGATTGGTGTTTATTTTGTCCCCAAATGGTTTACTATTTCTGATATAACCAAATGCCATTACTTCTTTCCCTAAATTAATATCTTTTATATTACAAAATAAAGAGAATTTAACTTAACAGCAAGGGGACTACAATTCCAACAATAAAAACAAGGTTGGAACAAGAATTTTTCAGTCTGTTTTCCAATAGCTTTAACAGATAACGTGAAGTATAAATAAAAATCAAAGGAAGGGTATTTCAGACCTTTTCTCCAAGCTTTGTGTAAGTAAAATTGTCTCTGTCACTCATTTCTTATTTATTTCCCCTGAGATTTCATTATTTTATACAACAAATTGTATACAAATTTTTGCCCAATGACTTTATATAGAGCATTCTTAGTTTTTATTCTCTATGATAAAAATTATAGAGAAAATTACTTTTTCTGCTTCTAATAAAAATGTGGGCTTGTTTTCTATTTTCTAAAATTTTTCTTTATTCAGTATTCTGTCTTTTCACCCCCTGAGTGTGGTACTCTTAATTTTTGAATGACATTTAAAGACACATCATTGTGGGATTCTAATGCAAAGGGGAAGCTGTAATGAAAAGACAGCAGGATATGTTAATAGCCTCCAGGAAGTCAGAGGAATGCTTTTTGTTAAAGTTTAGATACCCTGAGCAATGCTCTATCCAACTTCCACTGAGGAAACTTGCTGTGCATAATGACGGAGGTTCTGGAGGAAAGAGAGAGTTGGTATGTTATGATAAACCAACGCACCTTGCAGCCATTCATTTGCTGTGCTTAGAACTTAATTTATTTCTCAGTCATTTGATGAGTATAATACAGAGAGAGTCTCCGGTTTTTATCTACTCTGGACAGCACAGCATACTGCTTCAGTAAACATAATGGGTGGAAATTAGGCTCAGAATTCTGGCTGGAGAGTTCTTTCAATGTGAGTAGAGTAGATACAGATAAATCACTCTTTCTGTATAATGCCTTTGCAGGAAACCAAAGAAAAATGCCACAAGAAGGAGATGGTGGCTACAGTCAGTGGCCTCCATGAATAGCTCCAAGAAATAGGGATAGCATTGCATAAAACCTGATGTTACTGTTATGAATTGCAGACCTAATGGCGCTGTGCTTTTTATAAGAAGGTAGCTATATGGACTGAAGTTTATTACATTCTCTGAGCCCTGCCCTTGACTCACACAGCCACTTTCTTTGGCTTGACTTTTTCATCTGTACCATAAACTTATGGTAAACTTTACTTATCTAAAATGTTAGACATTTGTACGAAATTCTCTACTTTAGCAAAATCAATGCAAAGCTCTAGGAGGAAGAATCAGAAAACTGAGATTTGTTCCTATCAAGAAAGCTAATGTAAGGAAGCTAGGAAGGTTACACTATGGAAATAAAACTTAAATAAATAAAACTAATGAAAAATTATAACCCCTGTCAAGCCTCTGAAATGTGGTTTCAAAAATCCTACTTGTTTGTATAAATACAAAAGATATACTATAATATATGTAAACTACATTTAATTTAAATAAATTTAAAATAAATAAAACTATATGCTGTTAGGTATTTTTCAAATGACACCCTCTACCACTCTCTCACATGAACCTCACCGTAAGAACTGTGGACAAATACATTTCTATTTGTTCTGCTGTTATAGAAACTGAAACTCTAAAGAATAAAATAATTTGCATAATTTAACAGAATGAGTTAGCAACATCACCTCTCAATACCTAGCAAATAGAAACCACTAGGTAAATATTTGTTGAGTGAATGGCCATATGAATGTTTGTTTCTCTTTAATACAATGACTCGGGGAAGCCGGGATGGCTCAGTGGGTTAAGCGCTCACTTTGCAGTGCCGGGGACCGAATCCTGGCCCTGGCCCATGTGGAACCATATGCTGAACTGGGAGCTCCCCCAGTTCAGTTCTCTCTCTGTCTCTGTCTCTCTCTCTCTCTGTCAAAAATAAAAATAAATAAAACAAAATATATTAAAAAAAAAAATGACTCACAAACTCCTGCTGCCTTCTGGTATATTGGTGGTAAAAAAATTAATTTGGAGTGCCTTATCTAAACAAAGTTATAAACCTTCTGAAAATTTTCTTTGCATTGTTCATTGTAAGGTGTATTTTACTCATAAAATAATTATGTTAATATATATCTCTGTGTTCTCCTTTCTTCACCCCACTCAAAAATTTTTGGTTGTTTGTTTCTTTTTAAGTGTAGCAGTTTTTATAAAGCTCTAGACATGAGAATATAAGCAACCTGAGTTAAATACTCTTTTATAGTTTAATGTTGAGAAAAAAAAAAAAAAAGAGGATTTAAATTTTTAGGACCAGGTAATCTGTTCAATTGAGTTGCTTCTAATTAATGTGCTATGGCCACTAGGTCATTTTTTAAAATCTAGTTTCCTAAAAATCTATGGGGATAAACTGAAAATTAAGACATTGTTTTAAATTAAAATAAAACATGCAGTGAATCCTTTATACAAACTCTCTGAGGAAGATTTCTTAGGACAGCCAGATATTTAGAGGGGAGATGAAAAGTAGAGGACACCAGAAGAATCTGAATTCTCTGACATATGCAAACATTAAATGTAGCCCAGACAGATGGGTAATATAAGCAAAGGAATGGAAACACTAAGAAATAAACAAGAGGAAATACTAGAAACGAAAAACACCATAATTAAAAAAACAATGTCTTTGATGGGCTCAGCAATAGACTGGACACAGTTGAGGAAAGAATCAGTGAATTTGAACACAGGTCAACAGGACTTCCCAAACTGAAATGCAGAGAGAGAGAGAGAGAAAGAGAGAGAGAGAGAGAGAGAGAGAGAGAGAGAGAGAGAGAGAGAGAGAGAGAGAGAACACTATTAAATAACTATGGGACAATTTTAAAAGCTATAACATACACTTAAATCATATAGCAGAAGGAGAAAAAAGAATGGAACAGAAAAAAATATTTAATGTAACAATGTTTGAGAACTTTTTAAACATAATTACAGAAACTAAGCCACAGAATCAGGATGTTCATGGAATACCAAGCAGGATAAATACCAAAATACACTACTAGGAATATAGTATTTCTAGATGAAAATTTAAAGTCAAAAATTAAAGGCAGAGAGAAATCTTGAGGAAAACTAGAGAAGGGAATAATGCCACTTTATGTATAGAGGAGCAAGGATAAGAAATATGGTAGGCTTCTTGGCATGAGAACTTTAAAGTATAGAAAGAAAAAAAAAGCTGGCGATCCAGAATTCTATATTCAGTGAAATGATCCTTTGAAAGTGAAGAAGAAATAAAAAGTTTTAAAGATAAAGATTGAAGGATTTTATTGCTATCAGACCTGCTCTGCAAGAAATGATTTAAAACAAAAAAAAGTTCTTCAGGGAGAATGAAAATTAAACTCAGAATGAAAACTCATCTCTATGTAAAAAAAGAAAAGTCATGGGGAAGCCGGGATGGCTCAGTGGGTTAAGCGCTCACTTTGCAGCGCTGGGGACTGAGGATCGAATCCTGGCCCCAGCCTGTGTGGAACCATGCGCTGAACTGGGAGCTCCCCCGGTTCAGTTCTCTCTCTGTCTCTCTCTGTCTCTGTCTCTCTCTCTCTCTGTCAAAAATAAATAAATAAAAATATATTTAAAAAAAAAGTCATCAGAGAAAGAAGAAATGAAAGTAAAATAAAATTTTTAATAAAAAACATTTAAATTTATATAATGACAGTTTTTATGGGAATGGTTATTATTAACAAGACAAGTAATAACAAGTGTTGGAGAGGTTGTGGGGAAACAGGAACACTTATACACTGCTGGTGTGAATGTTAACTGGTACAGCCACTATGGAAAGTAATATGGGGATTACTAAAAAAATTAAGAACAGAATCACCATAAAACCCACCAAGCCCTTTTCTGGATATCTACTCAAAAATATCTGAAAATGTTTATTCCTAAAGATATATGTGTTTTTGTGTTCATTGCAGCATTATTCATGGTGGCCATGACATGGCAGCAACTGTGTCCCTCAATAGAAGACTGGATAAAGAAGAGATGGTACATATATACAGTGGAATATTAGCTGTAAGAAAAAATAAAATACTGCCATTTATGACAACATGGATGAATCTTGAGATTATCATGCTAAGAGAAATGTGAAACAGAAAGTTAAGAACCATATAATTTCACTGACATGTGGGATATAAAACTGAAAGCAACAAACAAACAAGACAACCAAAAACTCATAGATACAAATAACAGTTTAGTGGTTACCAGAGGGTAAGTGGGGGTGGGGGTGGGGTAGAAGAGGGTAAAGAGAGTCAACTATATGGTGATGAAAGAAGACCTGACTGGGTGGTGAGCACAAAATGCAATATATAGATGACGTATTATAGAATTGTACCTTTGAAACCTATATAACTTTACTAACTATTGTCACCCCAATAACTTTAATAAAATTAATTTAAAATAAAGTATGAACAGTAACACTATATTGGGTGATTAAAGCATATGGGCAGATAAAAAGAATGATAGCAGTATTACAAGGGGCAGAAAGGAAAAATTGGACACAGTTATAAGTTACCCAAAATTCATCTGGAGGAGCATAGCATTATTTGAAGATAAAATTAGATTAGTTAAAACTCTATTATAATGAAAACACTAGCTCAATCACTAAAGTTCCCTATAAAAGGAATATATTTGATACACTAAGAGAAGAGAGAAATGGAATCTTATGAAATATAAAACAAAAGAATTAAAATAAAAAGGTGGAGGTGGTGAAAAAAAAAGTAAGAAACAGAAAAAATATGAATAGAAAGAAGTTACAAACATGGCAGATATTAAGCCAACAATATAAATACTCACTTTATACGTGAATGATCTAAATATACCAATGAAAAGACAGAGATTATCAGAGTGGGGGAAAAAACAGACCCATCTCTATATTGCATTAAAGAATCCCACCTTAAATGTAAAGACTCAGATAGTTTAAAAGTAAAGAGATGGAGAAAGACATATTATGAGAACACTAATCAAAAGAAATCTGGAGGAGTTACATTAAATTTAGATAAAGCAGACTTTAGAACTAGGAAAATTATCAGAAATTAAGGCAAGTGTGACATAATGGTAAAGGATCAATTCTTCAAGAAAACATAACAATCCTTAAGATATATACACCTAACAACAGACCATCAAAATATATGTGGCAAAAAATTGATAGAATTGAAAAATCTACTACTATAATTGGAGATTTCTGTACCCTTTTTTTAGTAATTGATATATCAAGCAGGCAGAAAATAAGTAAGGATATAGTTAATCTAAGGATATAGTTAATCTAAACAATACTATCAATCAACTTGAACTATTTGGCATTTATAGGATTCTGTATACAACAGCTACACATACTTTCTTCTCAAGTTTACATGGAACATTTACTGATAACATAAACCATAGTTTGGACCTGACCCTTAAATACATGAAATACACCTTAAAAATTTTAAAGGGGAAAAAAAAAAAAGCTCTTAGATCACAATGGAATTAAACTGGAATTCAACAGCAGAAAGATAGACAGAAAATCTGCAAAAATTTAGAAATTAAACAACACATTTTTTAATTTGATATGTGTCAAAAAGGACATCCCATGAGAATTTGAAAAATATTTTGAACTAATAAAAATTAACTTTTTGATATTTGCAGGATCATCAAAAGCAGTGTTTAGAGGAAAATATATAGTATGAAGTATATACATTAGAAAAGAAGAAATCCAAAATAAATAACACAACTTTCATCTTATAAAACTAAAGAAAAAAGAGCAATTTAAACCAAAGCAAGCAGAAGAAAAGAGGTGATAACAGTTAGGGTAAAAATCAATGACATTGAAACAGGAACTCAATAGAAAAACATCAATAAAACCAAAAGCTTTCATCTTTTAAAATATCAATAAAATTAATGGACCTCTATCCAATCACAGATTACTAATATCTGAAATAAAAAATGGAGCATTACTATTGATCCATGGGCATTAGAAGGAAAATAAAGTAGTATTATAAACAGATGAAATGAACTAATTCTTTGAAAGATTCCAATAAAACTCACACAAGGGTTAGTAGATAATCTGAATAGGGTTATGAATGCTTAAAATATTGAATCAACAACTGCTAACTTTCCAAAATAGAGAGCAACAGAATCTTTTGAAAAAGAAAGAACTAATAAATTTTACCAAACAATTAAGTAAGAAATGATACTGATTTTCAACAAGCTCTGTCAGAAAATAGATATAGAGGCAACACTTCCTGATTCATTCTATGAGACCAGTATTACCCAAATACAAAAGGATAAAGACATTACCAGAAAGAAAAACCCAAAACTAACATCACTTATGAATAAAGATACACAAAACTTCAACAAAATATTAGCAAATTAAATTCAACAAAGTATAAAAAGAATTATACCATGACCATATTTCAGATATGCAAGTGTGGTTCAGTATTTGAAAATTAATCATTGCAATCAGTGTATCAACTAACTTAAGAAGAAAAGTTATATTATTCCACCAGTTGTGTACTTTCTCTAAGACCAGGATCAAGACAAAGATGTCCACTCTCACTACTCATATTAACCATTATGCTGGAATTCTTAGCTAGTGAAATAAGTTAAGAAAAGGAAATATAAGATATAAAGGCTGAAAAGAAAAGATAAAACTGACATGACTATCTAATGTAAAAAACCAAATTAGTAACAAAATTAACTAGAATTAATTAACATGCATGCATAATAAAGTTGAAGAATATAAGTTTAATAAATGCAAGTCAATTTATTTCCTATATACCTGCCATTAACAAACAATTGATTGGATTAAAAACAACACAAGTCAATATAATTACAATAAATCTAAAGCCATCAAATACTTAGGCATAAATCTCACTAAATGCAGGAATGTACAAAACTCTAATGAAAGAAATCAAAGATCTACTAAATAAGCGGAAAGATATTCCATGCTCATGGATTGAAAGACTGAATAGTGTTAAGATGCCATTTCTTTCAACTTGATCCCTATATTCAACAAAATTCTAATTAAAATACAAGCTATCTATGTAATAGATTTTGACAAACTAATGCTAAAATTTATGTGAAAAGTCACAAGATCTAGAAGAGCCAACATAGTACTGTAGAAGAACAAATGAAGGATTTACATTATTCATGTTCAACTCTTGCTATAAAGTTATAGTAATCAAGATAATATGATATTAGAGAAAAAAACACACACAGATTAATGGAATCAAAGAGAGGGTACAGAAAAAGACATGAAAATACGGTCAAGTAATCTTTGGCAATGGCAATTTAATGGAAAAGATGCTCTTTCAGCGAATGGTATGGGACAATTGGTCATCCACATGCAAAAAAACAAAACAAAACCCAACAGACACAGATATTACACTTTTCACAAAAATAAATTCAAAATAGACCTTAAACCCAAACTTAAAAAAATACTATAAAATTTCTAGTAAAAATAACAAAAGAAAATTTAGGTGACTTTGGGTTTGGGAAAGGGTTTTTAGATATATGAAGGACCAAAAAAACCTGGAATTATTTTCTGAAGGGCAGGTCCCTTGTAGTATAGGCTTCCCCTACTAGGGAGTGTTCAAGGAACCTATTTACATCAGTGTACCAGCTGATGTTCTGAGAGGCCGTATGCGACTTCACTGAATGCTTTTTGGAGACACTTTCATTGTCTGTTACCTGATGGGTGATTTACACAAACAGTGTGCAGCATGGCATTACACCTGCCCACACCATGCTGAATGTTCAGTAGTTTTTGACCCCAAACCGGCATGACCCTCATGCTTCACTCTTCCTATTCACCTGATCTCACTCCAAGTGACTCTATTTTATTTCCCTGGATGAAAAAAGTCCTCAAAGGGAAACATTTTGCTGATGTACAAGAGGTAGAACAAAAAAATGGCAGAAGTACTAAAAGGCATCAAAATCGATGAGTTCAAAAACTGTTTTGAGCCGTGGACAAAGCATCTCAATTAGTCAATTGCATCAAATGGAGAGTACTTTGAAGGTGACTGAAGTTAAAATAGAGAATAAATTATGTAAGAATAAATACATAATTGTTTATAAATAAATTCTGGGTTTTTTGGGGGGTCCCCCCTTGTAACACCAAAACCATGATCCCTGAAAGAATAAAACTGGTAAGCTGGACTTTACAAAAATTAAAAACTTCCACTAACTCTGAGAAAGATAGTCTTTTTTTTTTTTTTTTAAAGATTTATTTTATTGATTTTTGACAGAGAGAAACAGAGACAGAGAGAGACAGAGAGAAGGGGGAGGGCTCAGAGCAGTCTCCATAGTTGACATTAGTTTTCCATATAGTCTCACTCCACAGGTGGGCACAGGGCTGCGCAGGGCAGGAACTGGGCCGGGAGCCTCCCACATAGGTCCCGGCAAGAACTGAACTGGGGGCACTCCCCAGTTCAGCATGTGGGTCCGCATGGGCCGGGGCCGGGATTCGATCCTCGGTCCTCAGGGCTTCAAAGCGAGCGCTTAACCCGCTGAGCCATCCCAGCTTTCCCAAAAGATAGTCTTAAAAGAATAAAAAGAGAGCTACAGACTGGGAGAATATATCTGCAAAAGCTATTTGATAAAAGACATACTTAAAATAAAAAAATCAAAAAATCTTTAAAATTCAAATTATACAGCCATTTTGGAGTACAATATCACATTTTCTTACAGATAAACATAGTCTTGTCACAGGATTCATCAAACATACTCCTAGTTATTTACACAACTCATTTAAAAACCGATGTGGATAGATTTTAAAAGATCTTTGCTAAGTAAAAAGAAATCAGACAGAGAAAGACAAATGCTGTATGATATCACTAATATATGGAATCTTCAAAAGCCAAATGCATAGAAACAGAGACTAATATCATAGTTACAAGGGGCTGAAGATAAGGGTGGTGAATGGCAGAAAAAGGGAACTGTTGGTCAAAAACACAAACTTCCAGTTCTAATAATAAACAAGTTATCAAAATCTAATGTACAACACAGTGAGTATAGTTAATAATACTGTATTGTATACTTCAAAGTTACTAAAAGAGTGTATCGTAAGTGTTCTCACCACAAAAAGAAATGAAATTATGTAATGTGATGCAGGTATAGCTAACATTATTATGGTGCTAATCATTTTGCAATATAGAAGGGTATCAAATCAACACTTTTATACCTTAAACTTACACAATATTATATGCCAATTATATCTCAATAAAATCAGGGTTAAATAAAAACCTGAAATGCACATAAAACCCTGCACATGAATGTCTATAGCAGCTTTATTCATAATATAGAAAAATGAAGCAACAATTGTGCCTTTTAATAAGTGAATGAGTAAACTATGCTATATTTGCACAATAGGAAATTATTATTCAGTGACTAAAAAGTGAACAAATAAGGAAGCTGAGAAAAGACGTACTAGTAGATGAGCCTTAGTTGATAAGGATGTTCCCACAGGAGTACAGATGAACAATTCTGATACTGCCATACATTTGTATTTAAATCAAACAATTAAAGATGCTGGATGGGGGGATCCACGTCACTCACTGTTGGAGTGGGAAGTTACGTATAAATAAGCAAAGGTAAGAGGCTATGATTCATGTGGTAATGTATCAGAGTTACAGACATCACTATGAACACATGTTTAACTCAGTATATACAGATGGTTACATACATGAATATACACACATGCAAGGGTTAGAATGCAAACATATATTACTTGCTTTGTCAGCTGAGAGGGACTAGAAGCAATGACACCTAAATATAACAGTCAGATATAAAAGAGGAGAAAACATAAAACCAGGTTCAGATTCCCATAGTTGCTCTGTAGCTATCACTTAATCATTTAATTAATAAATGAAACCTCTGTTTATCTAGATATCTGTGGGTATACATTTTAATGGCTGCTGTTCTAGTTTTCTTTAAAATGACAATGGGTTATTTCCCTAATGTAGACTATCAGACTCCAGCAGCCTATTATGCCACGAATAGGACATAACTAAATAGACAAAAGTAAAAATAACATAATAACTGGTAATAAAATTAGTAGTAACACTATGTGTCAGGCATGGTTGAAAAATTTATAGGTATCATCTCATTATCTCATTGGACACTCACAACAATGCGTTGAGGTTACTACTTTTACTATCTCCATCGCTTCGCTAGAGAAGCTAAGGATAAGAGAGATTTAATAACTTACCCAAGGTTAAACAACAATTAAATGAAGGAGCTGGAATAGTACCTCCATAATTTGACTTCTGAGCATACCCTCTTAACTGGCAGGAATATTGCTTTGTAAAGGTAAAGTCCTATTAAACCATCCTTGCTCATTGCAGGAAGGACATTATATCATTGAAAGCCCCATTTGCTATGGAGCACCCACATTTAGAAAGAATGGAGACTTTTTAATGATCAACCTACTCTTTGAAGTGTGAGATTTGATTGCCCATCATTTTAGAATCTAAGTGCTTTAATGGAACGAAATAATTTGGATCATGTGGATTTCCCTCCTCCCTCTCCCCCAAATTTAGAATATAAAGAGCATGTCTGAGAAGGCTGCTAAAAGGCCAGAAGAAGTGTTAGTCCTGGATAAGGGAAATATGTCTCTTTAAGGGGGCACAATGTGATTAAAAGTAAAAGGTTAAGTTTAATGAGTACCTACTATGTGATAGACACTGTTTTAAGCTCTTAATGTATTTTATCTCATTTAACCCTCACAACAAGACTCTTAAGGCAGATGTTACTTACAAGGAGGCAACTAGAACAGAGACAGCAATTTACACTTTCAAGATCACACAGCTGGAAAATAGGCAGGGTCAGAATGTTTGATTGCAAAATGTGTGCTATTAATGACAAAACTATACAGTCTCCCTACATTCAACTCATCTCAAGTGAGGATGAGTGACAGCTTTCAAGAAGCTAGATTTGGGTTTCACAAAGACATCACAATTCTATGTCTGCTTATAGATAACAAGTATGTTTTTCTTCACCCTAAAAAATGTATCTATCATCTATCTATCTATCTATCTATCTATCTATCTATCTATCTATCTATCTATCTATCTATCTATCTATCTATCTATCTATCTATCTACCTATCTATCTATCTATCAATCATCTAGCTACCTACATACCTACCTATCTCTATCTGCAGTGAGATTTCTGCTAATTAAGTTTTTTTTTTTTTTAAGGTTACTTAGATATGAAATTAAATCCTTGCCTATCCCATAGCAAGAGAACTTAAGTTCTAGAATGTCTGTCTAAGTCAGCTAGTTTTTACATTGTGGTAGTGATTCCAGGGTTCAGGATTTGATTCCTTCATGGGTCAGTAAGTCATGTTTTGATACTTTCCCCCTGATATAGAAAGCACCCCTGCCCCAGCCACGAAAAGGCTTATTATTGTTTTAAGGATCAGTGGATAAACATTGTGATAAACCTGGCCAGAGTTCCTCTAGTTCAGCTGATGGGTTGATGGTAATCTTTTCTTTTCTAAAGGACTGCTTATAATTCTAGCAATAAATTGCATCTATTTGTGTAGTAACCCAACAGATTTCTTGGGGCAAAATCATGACCCTAAGAGTATATACCCCTCTGTTATCCCCAGGGCAAAGTGAGGAGAGCCATGGCCACTTGTTTTTTTTTGTATCACTTCACTATGACAACGAACTCTCAGATGGGTTTATAGTTTATGGGTTTTTTTCTCTATTTTATTTATTGTATTGTAACTTTTATTATTTTTCTTATGCTCTTTGGGGTTAGTTTGTTGCTTTTTTTAGTTTTATAAGGTAGAAAATGAGGTTATTATTTTGCAATTTTTCTTGTTTCTCAGTATTGGCATTTATAGCTATAAACGGCCCTCAGAACAGTGCTTTGGCTGCAGCCCTTAAGTTATCTATGCTTTGTTTCTATTTTTATTAATTTCCAAATATTTTCTAATATCTTGTGCAGTGTCTTCTTTGTCTTTTTGTTTTCAGAGATATGTTTTCCATTGTTTTTTATATTTGTGAATTTTCCAAGATTTCTTCTGTTCCTTTCTAATTTAACTTTATTATGTGGTTAGATAACATGCTTTATGTGATTTTAATAATTTTAAATTTTATTTAGGTTTCTTTTATTGCCAAACATATTGCTAATCCTAGAGAATGCTTCCTGTGAAGTTAAGAAGAATGTGCTCTTACATCCTACTATTGTTGTATATTCTAATTAAGTCTGCTTAGTTTAAATACTGTGTAAGTCATCTATTTCTATGTTAATCTTCTGTCTAGACATTCTACTCATTATTGAAAGTGAAGTATTAAAACCCCTAACGTTATTATTGAATTGTCTGTTTCTCCTTTTATTTGTCATTTTTTGCTTTATACGCTTTGTACCAATCTTGATAGAGGCATATACATTTATATTCGTTATATCTTCATGATGAATTAACCCTCTTATCTTAATAAAATTCCTTCTATGTCACATGTAACAAATTTTATCTTAGTGTCTCTTTTTTGTCTGATATTAGTATAAATCACTCTACTTCTCTTTTGATTGCTCTTCGCATGGTATACACTTCCTACATCTATTTATTTTGAAATAATTTGTAGCTTTGAATTTAAAATATACCATTAGGAGTGTATAGAGAAATTATGTGCTGTTCTTTATTTCATTCTGCCTATCTCTGTCTTTGATTGCTATTTTTTATTTTATTGTGCCTATCTCTGTCTTTGATTGTGGTGTTTAACTCATGTGCATTTACCATAATTTTTGAAAAGTTAGGGGGTACATTGGTCATTTACAATCATTTTTGTATGTCTTATTTTTAGTTTGTTTCTTTATTCTTTGATTTCTGCTTTAATTTTTCTTAAATAGATATTTTCTAGTGAACAATTTTAATTCTCTTGTTACTATATCTTTCTTAGATGTTTTTTTAATGGTTATCCTAAGGACTACAATTAGCATCTTAATTTAAAACAATCTAATTAAGGTTAATACTAACTTAATTTTAATATTAGAGAAAAATTTTTTTACTACATCTCCACCCCTACTTCTTAATATTTTCACACAAATCACATCTGTATGCATTGTAAGCCCATCAGCAATATTTTATAATGGTTTTTTATTCAGTGATATTTAGAAAAGAGATAAAGTTATAAATAAGTAAGTAAGTAAATAAATAAATAAAGTTCATGGTCTATTTCATAATACTTACATAAAATACTATACTGGTGTTCTCTATTTCTTAATATGGGTTTGAGTTACTGTCTAACAGTCTTTCATTTCAGCATAAAGGACCGCCTCTTGTATATATATTTTTTAACTTTTGTTAAATTTATTGGTTAGTAAAATATTATATAGGCTTCAAGTATACAACTTTTGTATTTCATAAAAAATGAATCTGCTAGTGAAACATGTGTTTTGTTTATTTGTTTTTGTTTGTTTTAATCTGAAAATGTCTTCAAGAATTCTCCACTTTTGATGGGGTATTTTGCAGAAAGCAGAGTTCTGTTGACAATCTTTTCCAATGTCATTCTACTCTCTCCATAGTTTCTGATGAAAACTCACATGTTAATCTTAAACATTAAAGGTAATTTTCTTTTGCTGCTTTGAGATTTTCTTTTTGTTTTTTACTTTTATCAGTTTTACTATGATCTGTCAAGATGTGACTGTCTTTGTGTTTATTCTTCTATACTTGGAGTTTTTGAGCTCTTTGAATGAATAAATTAATGGTTTCATCACATTGAAAACTTTAGACCATTATTTCTTAGAGTACATTTTCTGCTTTTCCTCTTTTTCTGAAACCTTTACTATGTCTGTGCTGTTATACTTGGGGGCGTCCCACAAGTCTCAGAGTCTGTTTCTTTTTCTTCATTTGTTTCTCTTTCTGCTCTGCAGACTGGATAATCTCTATTAATCTAGCCTCTTATTTGCTGATACATTATTCAGCAATCTAAAATCTGTTGTTCTCTTATAATTATTATTTTTTGTTTCATTTCAAATAGAAATAGGACTTCTATTTCATTGTTTATTATAGTTATTATTATTATAATTTCTACTTCTCTACTGATATTTTCTATTTGTGACACATCATTGACATACTTTTGTTTAATACTTCAGATATAGTTTTAGTTATTTAAACATACCATAATCGCTCATTCGAAGATTTTATCTAGTCTACTAAGTAAAAACTGGACATCTTAGAGACATTTTCTGTCAGCTACATTTTTCCCTTGCTTATATAGCATACTTTCCTGTTAGTTGGCATGTTTTATAATTTTGCATTGTAAACTTGAGTTGTTAGACAATATCCTGAAACAACTCTGGATTCACAATTCTCCATCTTTAAAGTTGGCTAGCTTCATTTTGTTGTCATACTTTGTATTGCTCCTTATTTCATATTTTTTTTTATCTCATCCTGTAGATTTTGAGTTCCCATCAGTTTACCCTCTGACTTTTCTGCTAGTATGTTTCCCTTTTAATTTATTGCTTTTATTTTTCAGCCTAGTGTCCTAGGAGCTGTACTCTGTTCATTATAATTTAGTGGCCAAATAATGAGTGTTTATACTATTTTCATAAAAGCCCTGTCTGTATAACTTTGCTGCTCTCCCCTGCAAGAGGATTTGCGTGAAAAGACACAACCAAACTTCAGACAGAAGGTTGCTTTGGCTTAATTTACAAGGCCTCAAGGTAAGCTAGAGGTAAGTGACTGTTGACTTTACTTTTCCCTGGAGCTTTCCTGAGCATGTGTACAGCCTTGGGCAGATTTTTAAGTCCCTAGGAATGTATTGGACTTTTTAAAAGTATGCCTATGTTTGTTTAGTTCTCCAGGACTTCTTCTCATTCCCACGCTGGCTCTTATATTTGCCCCCAAATAAAATTACAACCTTAGGTAATTGAGATCTTGCTAGTTGTTTGCCATTGTTTCAGTGATGCCTGGGGTTAAGTCTCTCTTCCCACCACTATCCAAGCTTTGCTTTGAGTCATATCGAATAGTCAACACATTCTAACTTCCAAGGGAGTTTCAAGTTTGGACAAAAAATTGTGCTGTAGTGATGGTACTTTTCACAGATCTACAAAAGCAATCAAATCTTCCCATTGACTAAAGTGCTGCTGGGTTTTATTTACCACACCTTTGAGTTGGGAAGGGAAGGGATTGGGAATGGGGCCAAGTGAGAACTTCGAGAACCTGAAGATTCCACAATCTTATCATGTTGTAGTAGCTTATCTTGGATAGATGATTTTCAGTTCTTGAAGTGGCTTTTGTTATTTTCCAGATTTCTAAAATGACTGATTTAGTTGTCCTGCCTATATTTTCATTGTTTTAGAGGTAGAGCAGTATTGCAGAAATGGATTTCTGTATCTTCATTTTATCTGTATGTAGTAAAGAATCCCAGGGATGTGGGGATGGCTCAGTGGGTTGAGCGCTCTGCTTTGTAGCCCTGGGGTCCAAGGACTGAATCCTGGCCCTGGCTTGTGTGGACTCATATGCTGAACTGGGGTGTGCCCCCAGTTCGGTTCCCTCACGCCCACCTGTGGAATGAAACTACGTTGAAAACTGATGACATACAACTATGAAGACTGTTCTGGACCCTTCCCACTTTTCTGTCCCTCTCTCTCTGTCTGTCTCTTTCTGTCAAATGACAAAGAAACAAAGAAACAAACCAACAAAAAAATAACAATCCCATACCTCAAATCAGTCCACTCTGAAAAACATAAACAAAACAACAAGAAAAGAAAAGAATAAGTAAAATAAAAAAAAAATCTTCATCAGTTGTCAATATGCAAGCAGAGTTGTCTGAGTGGCTTACTTATTCGTAGTATTTGTGGTTGCATTTTCTTAGAATTTAAGATATCCCTGTGGAGCCTTTAGACTTTAATCAGCCTAGTGTGGTTTTCAAAATGCAAAACATTCTATGGTGCTTGGGAGAAGCATTATTTCAATCAAGTATCTCCACATCAATTTGCATGTCCAAGTACCAAACATTCACAGATGTCTATGACAAAGAGAATTTGTTATAAAACAACACTTAAGCTGCTAGGTAAAATTTTTGTTTAATATTTTACCATGAGTTATGTTTTATGTAAAAGGATAAACCCTATCAAGAAAATAGTGTCTGAAAGACTTCATATAAAAGATCATTTATAAGTATATAAAAATTACAAGGTGTTTTTTTTCAGTATATTGCTCAGAATACTGCATTTAAATTATGATTTCCTTCTTAGTGAAACATTTTTTTTTCCCCTGGAAGATTAGTATAACAATACTGATAAAATATATAGGACTGATTATTTGACTATATATTATAGAATACATTAAATATCTCTGAGATATTTACTTTTACTCTTATTGTCATACATCCTTTCCATTACCTATTGGGTAACTGCATATGTAGCTCTATCTGTCTAAGAGTTGTTCTGCCAAAGGAATAAAATTTGCAGTCAAACACAATTAAGTTTGATCAAATGGAAAATTCCCTTATATATTAAGCAAGGTAGGAAAAAGTAACCATTTCTGAAATGTGCCCAGCACATTCTCCATAAGAAAAAACCATCCTCTTAGACAAATAAATTTATCAATGACTCATTTGACCTGGGGGAAGTGCAATTAGAAAACTAGGATCTTGTTTATCTTTCCAGTGTGAAAAAAATGGGAAGAAAAACACCAATAGAAATTTCTGAAGGTCACAGCCCATGAAACCCCTAAAAACTGAGATTTAATCATAACAGTATATAATACTTCACCTCTTCCAAACCTTACCAACACATAAACAGAGCTCCAGTTTAAGAAGGGGAGCATCACTCAGAGTGTGGCAAGACACAGACTCTAACAAAGAGCTATTAGGGAATCCCAAAGTCAACACAGTAGACTGGAAAGGAAAATGCAGGAACTAGAAGCTTCTAGCACCTAAAGCCACAGGAAACATTAATCACAGTTCAATTACAAGCTGAATTAACATAAAACCTCACACTAAAACTCTAAGTACCTTACTTTCTATTACTTGATAGATCATGTCCAGTTTGCAACAAAAAGTTAGAAAGCAAAATAAATAAATAAATAAATAAATAATTTTTAAGAAGTCTCAAGAGAGAAAGCAAACATCAGAACTAGACTCAGATATGACAAAGAAGTTCAAATTATTAGATAGAGAACTTAAAATAACTATGATTAATAGGCTGCAGGCTCAATGGAAAGGTGAGAAACATGCAGGAACACATAAGCAATATAAGAAGTGAGATGAAAATGCTAAGAATATATCAAAAGGAAATGCTAGAAGTAAAAAACACTAACAGAAATGAACACTGTCTTTGATAAGCCCATCGGTAGACTGGTCATGGCCAAGAAAATAATCAGAGAACTTGAAGATTATGTTAATAGAAAGTTTCCAAACGGAAAAACAAACAAACAAACAAAACAAACAAATACACAAAAGGCAATATTCAAACATTATGGGGTAATTACAAGGATGTCACATATGTGAAATGGGAATACCAGAGGGGAAAAAAGAGAAAATTGATCAGAATAAATATTTGATGTTATAAGGGCAGAAAATTTTCAAAATTAGTGGCAGACACCAAACCATGGATGCTAGAAGCTCATAGAACACCGAGTAGAATAAATATCAAAAAGTGTATACATAGGCATATCATATTCACATTGCACAAACCAAACACAGACAAAAATCTTCAAAGAAGTCAGGGAGGAATGCTTTACCTTTAGAGGAGTAAGGATGAAAAACTGTATGTGACTTCTTGTCAGAAACCTTACTAAAAAGAATCCATATAAAAGAATGAAGTCTTCTATCTGCAACAGCATGAATGAACCTGACGTGTATTATGCTAAGTGAAATATGTCAGACACAGAGAGAGACAAATGCCATAAGATTTCACTTATATGTGCAATTTAAAACACAAAATAAATGAACCAACAAATCAGAAGCAAACTCATAGATACAGAGAACATTTTGATGGCTGCCAGCTGGTAAGGGAATTGTGGGAGAGATACAAAAGGGAAATGGATTAAGATGTGCAAATTGCCAGTTATAAAAACAGTCATGAAGATGCAAAGTACAGCATAGGGAATATAGTCAATATTATAATAACTATGAGTGGTGTCAGACGAGTACTAGATCTGTCAAGTCATCACTTTGGAAGTTATACTTGTATAATGTCAAATCACGATGTGTGGACCTGAAACTAGTATCCCATTGTATGCCAAATGTAATTAAAAATAAAAGAATATAAAAACATTTCTAAACAAAACAAAAAACAAACTGTATTAATTTAAAGATTCTGTTCCTAATTAAAACCGATCAACAATGGCGAAGACAAACAGCCAGACAAACCAACCAACCAAAAACTCCTAGAAAATTGAAAAAATCGGATAAATTGTATCTGGAACAAAAAAGGGCAAACATACTTGAGAAACATATAAGAGATCATGTTATCACTATTTGTCATGTTGTACCAGAGTCCTAGCCAGTGCTTTAAGGTAAAAACAAACAGGTAGATAAGAGGACATACGTATTGGAAAAGAAGGGAAACTCTGCTATTGACAATCTGATTGTTTTTGTGGAACATCACAAAACATCTACAAATAAATTATTACAAATAATAACTGATTATTGCATGACTACAAAATTACAGAATAAAAATAAAAACCTTACAAATAATTTTTTTAAAGGTGGAAAACCACATTTATATAAACTTTTGCAAAGGTATGATCAGACATTTCACCAATGAGCTATACATGTGTTCTATTTGAAAAGGGGCTTACTATTACAAGGCTTTAGGGAGATAGGTTTCTCATCACAATTTCTAAAACAAAAAGGGAAAATAGTTGGGGATATCAAATTCAGGCAAATATATCAATAGGAATTGCCCCATGTTGTTGGTATTAGAAGTATAAGTGGGAAATATTAGCAAATATTTTGTATTGCCTACTAAAGCTAATATAGATATACTCTATGATTTAGCAATTCTACTCCTGCATATGCACCCAGAGAGAAATGCATACTCATGCTCGCTGAAAAATACATAGACAAGATGGTTTATGATTATACTATTCAAAAGAGCTCTGAAATGGAAATGCCACTCTGTACATTGAGTGTAGAATGGATAAATAACATGATATTTCTTTCTTTTTTTTTAAAGATTTATTTTTATTGTTTTTTACAGAGAGAGAGAGAGAGAGAGAGAGAGAGAGAGAGATACAGAGACAGAGACAGAGAGAAGAGGGAGGGCCCAGAACAGTCTCCATAGTTGCACATCATTGGTTTCATTCCACAGGTGGGCGCGGGGCTGCACAGGGCAGGAACTGGGCCAGGGTCTCACCCTGGTGAGAATTGAACTGGGGGCACACCCCGGTTTAGCATATGGGTCCACACAGGCTGGGGCCGGGATTTGATCCTCGGTCCCCGGGGCTTCAAAGTGAGCGCTTACCCACTGAGCCATCCCAGCTTCCCATGATATTTCTTAAAATAATACACAGCAATGAAAATAGTGGAGATCTACCAAACAAAATCACACAGATGATTATTACAAACAGAAGAGAGAACATAAATGAATCCATTGATTTAAAACTTCAAATCCAGGCACAATTAATTGATGATTACAGGAATCAGGCTAATGCTTGCTTTTGGCAAAAAGTAGTGACAAAGAGAGCTGGCAAGATAGATTTCTAGGGCACTGGTCTATTTTATATTTTCATCTGGAAAATGGTTATATAGATATATTTACTTTCAGAGAATTCATGGACCTATACACATAATTTGTGCACTTTTCTCTATAACATGTAGTTCAATAAAAATGTGCTTTCTAAAACTCAAACATTTTGAGTTGTGGGAATTAGAAGTACATTTGAAAAGCATCTATCATATAACAAGTACTCCATCAGAGGTAAATTACCATATATGACCTCAGGCAAAATATGCTGTATTTATATGCTTCAATTTCCTAATTTGTAAAATAAAACAGTATCCACACTTAACTCACTAAATGTGATAAAGTGTAAAGGCTGTCAAACATTGTTACCTGTACGAAGAATTTAATAAATGTTTAAAAATAAGCAATAAAGCCCAACAGAACCAAATCAAAACACAGCCTAGAAAATTGAAAGGAGGTAGATATTGGGTTTTTTTCATAGAAGAGTAGAAAATGGTCTTTCAATTGAGAAGAAAAAAAAAAAGTCCCAACCAAATTAAAATTTTTTACCTCAAACCACATACACAGTATGTCACTTTGCATTAAAAATTTTTCATTTTCGAACAAAAAACAAATCTTTGAGAGCTGATTGCTGGAAAGGTAAAAATAAGACCTTTTCTCTGATTAAGAGTGAGCAGATCTATCTCTAATAACTTACTGGTCCTCTTATCTAACATCCACCCAATGAGGAAATTATCAGTATATAATACTATATGAAATTGTCCTATTCCTATTGAGGTGAAATTGACCTTCCCATAATGTCTTTGTAGCAATCCAATTTTAGTCTTTGGGTCAACAAGAATAAGAACAAGAACAACAAATAAAGGACCCTTTTCTTTTTATAAGACATTTCTTAATGTATTTGAAAATAGCTAGTCCAAGTTTCCCACAATATTCTTTTTATCTCACATAACATTCAGGATTACTCAACTCTATAATTAGATCATTGACTTCTAATTAATTCAACCACAAAACAAACCTTATTGAATCCTAACCAGTGTTGTTTGAGATATGAAATAACTGTAACAGTCCTTGTATTCAAGGACATCATAATCCAAGGGAGAGTCAGGAACCAAAACAGAAGAGTCTAATATTCTGTGATGTCCTGTATATGTTTTGAGGTCACTTAGGGAGCACGTGAAAGGGACAATCTAGCTTAGTGGAGTCAGTAAGTCTATACACAGGTAACAAATTTAGCTTGATTCCTCATTTGGCCTTCCTTGATAGAACCCCAGTAGGTGTGTTGGGGCACCTCATTACAGTCTCACGAGTGCCAAAGTTAGCCTCTCTACTCAGCCTTTGCTAATATGAGTGGTGGTAAGACTACAATTTTTTCTATGATGCTTGGTTAAAGTAGAGTGATACTGTCTACACCTTTTCTCTTATTAGGCTGCCACTCTTCTGGCCCTTTGTTTAGAGAGAGTAGGATTTTGCGGGGACGTTTTTAAAATTTTTTTGTCATACTTGTTGGCATTTCTGGGTTGCCAACTTCTTTGGCTCTATGTCTGAGGTTTATAAAGCAAAAAGAAAACCCTCTCAGCTCACCACTGAATGTTCTTCAAGCCCCGAGGTCCCTAGCCAGTCTGCCTCTCCCTGTCTTACAGAGTCTCCTTATGTGGTTTTATACATGGCCAGCATTTTTAGTTGTACTTCTTCAGAGAAACAAAAATAAATAAATAAATGTCTACTCAATTTTCCTGGGAGCAAATTGCCTATAAGATTTTGTTAAAAATGAACAACTCTATGAATGTAATAATTATTAATATGGAATAAATACCCAGCTTTGTCTTTAGTATGTACCTTATCTCTACTTGTTCTTATTGTTATCTTTCCCCAGATACTACTATATTTCTTCTTACTTTATTCCAAGATAGCCTCAATTTCTCCTAATTTCTAACAATAAGTGGAAGATTAAGGAAGATCAACTTTTTCATTCATACATTTTTTTTTTCTAGAAAATAGATCATTATTTTCACATCTTGTCTTTTGGGTTCCATGCCATTCATTTTTTTTTGAAAATTAAAATGCAATCTCTAATCATCATTGAGGACTTCATAAATCATATACTAGATTAGCCAGCTTTCTTTCAAACATTTTAGCAGCATAGTTTCAGATCTTAAAGTTTTATTGTATTATAAAGTCATCCAAAGAAATCAAGAAGACTATTCTATAATACAGAAAAGTTTTAATTATGTTATAGTAAGGTAAGAATGCCATTTAATTGTACATTTTGTTTTGTGTGCCCAGCATTGAGAAGCACAAATATACACTAAGAAGTTTTAAATAATATTTTTGATAACTCTCCTTGCAATGTCAGAATACCCCTTAGTAAAACTGATCCAAAAATCTAAAAGAAAAATACTGGAATCTTTGTTTCAGGCTTGAATTACTAACCATACCTAAGGAATGCTGAGATTATGTAACCATTTAAAAGCATCATTGTTGGGTAAGATGTACTTGATATCTTTTAACTTATCAGTTATTTAATATCATAGGAAATATAAGGACGTAGATACCTTAGTCATCTATGTCAAATATGCACCCTAAATATTAAAAATTTCCAGGTTATTTCAATTGCTTATGAAATTGTAACTGCTAGGCTTTTTTCCTAACAATGTTTCCATACATATAAGTGCACAAATATCAAGACCCTAACTTTATAGATTCAAAAAAGCAAGCAAGCAACAAAAACACAGAGTAAATACTAAAATTGAAATATGAAGTATGATGAGATAACATACTATATCTTATATACAAGAACCTAGCAGATGCAGAATTTGTCTGGCATTAAAAGAAGTGCGACACTGTATTTCTTTATACAATTTTACCTTAGTAAACATTTGGAGGACTAATTAAAA
>PVKE010018177.1:0-14119 GCA_004027555.1 Craseonycteris thonglongyai
AAAAAAAAAAAAAAAAAAAAAAAAAAAAAAATCTTAAAATATCAGCAAATAAAGTCCAATAATGCATATATTTTAAAAATACATCATAAGTGGGGCTAACTCTAGGAATGAAAGGGTGGTTTAACATCTGAATAAACAATGTAATCAATGTAATTCACCATATTAACTGTAAAGAGGAGAAAAATAATATGATCACATTGATAGATACAGAAATAAAATCTGACAAGTATTAAAGAGCTAGTTATGATTAAAAAAAAAACAAAAAACCAAACTCTTAGTGACTAAAAATATAATGGGAACCTATAGCAAACATTGTATTCAATGATGAAATATTTAAAGCTTTCTCCTTGAGAAGCTAGAATGAGTTAAGAATGTCAACTAGCACCAATTCTATTCAACATTGTATGGGAGGTCCTAGCTAGTTCATAAGGTAAGACAAGAAATGAAAGGCATAAGGATTGTAAAGGAAGAAATAAAATGCTATTATTCCCAGAGAGTATGATTATTTATATAGATAATCAAAAATAATAGACATAAAAATAGAATTGGAAAGTATATATAACATAAGAAACTGGCAACTTCTAAAAAATGTAAAAGATATTGCAAATTATAAAAGATGCATTTCTAATAACAGGTACAAGGACCATATTTTACATATTTTTATTATGTTACTTTATACATAGCAACAATCTTGATAAATATTTATAAAAGAATTAACAGGGAATATATTTTCTGACATGGAAAACAACACGTTAGGATTTTTACAGAGTTAAAGTAATTAAACTAGCAAAAAAAATCAATACTGGCTAAATTGAGAGAAATCAATACAATACTACATAGCTGGGGAAAGCACAGATTAACCCACATGTTTTAAAAATCAGTTCAACAATATACTCGTATATCATAGCTTAATCACATTCATATACCATTCATTTAATTCAATAATCTCACTTAGGAGAAATTATTCTAAGGTAATAATCCAAAAGAAAAACAGTTAAATGTACAAAGATGATTAATCCAACATGATCTATAATAAAGAAAAAGTGTCTAGCAATAGGAAGTTACTTATTTAATTCTAAAATTTGAGTTATAAGCATAGTTTGAACCTAAATGCCCTCCATCTTTCCTGCCACTGTTGTTACCTTAGGATAACTATTTAAACTCCATGAGCTTCAATTTCCTCTTCTGTAAAATGAGGATAATAATGGTAACTACTTTATAGAGATACTAAGAGGACTGAATGAGTTATTAAACATAAAGCTCTTAGAACTTTGAAATACTTAGCTCCAAGATTATGAAAAATATACCAAATGAGAAAATATTGTGACAATTTTAAGCGAACAAACCAAAATATGGTTTGTAAAATCATATCTATACTCATATATATTTACTTATATACATACATATACATATGCCATGTATATATATTTTATAAAAGTTACAAAATTATTCTCTTGCAATATTATGACTGTGTTAAATTATATAGATACTATATAGACAAACACTTGAGAACATGGACAAATAAATATAATTTTTCATTAACAGACAGATTTGCGAGTGATCTCTTCATTTGGTAAGTTGTCATTTTACTTAATTTTAGTTAACAAAGTAAAACAACTCTAAATACTCTGCTCCAAACAATGTAGAAAAGTCCCGGAATTCTTACCTCTTTGTCTTGAATGTTAGGGTCTGCATTATTTTCCATGAGTACTGCCATGCAGTTGATGTATCCCCCATACGCAGCACACTGCAAAGGGGTTCTCCCTGCGTAATCTTGCACATTTGGATTGATCTTATTTTCTATCAATATTTGGCAAACATCAGCATTTCCTCCCAGTGCTGCCCAATGTAGAAGAGAATGTCCATCTTGGTCAACTAGATCTACCCTTGCTCCACCTGAAAAGAAAAAATATAACAAAAATGTCTAAAAACAATAGATTAAAAAAACTACAACAGCTTTACTCTTAGCAACGTGCTTCCACATCTATTATCTACTTCAGATTTTTATAATAAGCCTGTAAGTTGATCAGGGTAGGCATCCCTGATAATAAAATGAAACAGGATCAGGCCGATGAAGTGACGTTTCCCAAACCATACAACTACCAACAGGTGGAGCTAGAACCTCCAGTTTCCTGATGCCAGGTGTGGTGGGTGCTCTTCCCTCCATCCTACCCAGGCATCTCGCTGCTACGTAAGGCAAATGACCAATGCAGAATTCCTACCTTTTGAGAGTGACTTATTAGAAGCACTCTTAATAACTAACCTTTAATAAGTGTCTGAATCACATCTTTGTGCCCCATCTCACAGGCTCGGAAAAGTGGAGTATGTTTCATGACATCAGTAGCATCTACTTGAGCATTATTTTCCAATAATAACTTCACGGTGCTGACATGGCCAGAAAGTGCAGCAGCATGTAAAGCTAAAAAGGGAGAAGAAAGTGATGAACTCTTTGACAGCATCTTTACCCCTTTATTATTCTAACTATGCACCTCTTCCTCTTTTGATTTCCCTAAATGCCATCTAGTCATTTTAGCTAAATGCAATCTAATCTTAAGGATTCTCTACTTTATTTTTCACTTTTATAGACTTCTATCTTCCATTCTATTCCTATGTTACTCACACTTTTCTCCTTCCCTTCTACATTTCTCATCTCACTGTTCTCTTCCTTTATCCTGTTGGTCGGAAATGATCCTCTCAGTTTACTAGTTTATTATCTTTTCCTCTTTCTGAGAGAACAAGAGAACAAAGAGTGACATAGAGAAAGAATTTAAATGATGCAGGCAATTCTGCCCACCAACCCCCTCAATAAGCATAAGCCCCTAAGGGCATTGTGTGACAAGAGACATCAATCTACGGTTCCTTCAGTTGGTTATCCATGCTATTCCTGTGGTTGGTCTTGGTACCTTCATAGTACTGAGAGTTTGAGCACTTTTACTGCATCGAGTGCATTTTTCATAAAACATGGCTCCAAAGGCAAGCCAACTATCTCCTCAGGGCTCAATTTAAGAGCCAGCCATTTATCTCAACATTGGAGAAAACACTGAGATAGAACATGGTCTCTTCTCTGGTTCTTTTTTGAGGGGTTTGAAAGGGTAATTGCTAACTCTGTCAGTTTCACGTTATGCTGACCCCCACCTATGTTACTCCATTCTAGTGCTTCACTTACACCATCAATCTTTAGATTACTCTTTACATTCTATTTAAATTCATCACTGTTTAAATGCTTCTGAATTAGCCAGGGTAACTATCTACAGCCCTGGGATAGTTCTAAGTATTAGGGCTTTAGAGTGCCTAGAACAATGTTCCTTTCATAAAGTATGATTCATGGACCAAAACTGGGAAGCCTATAAAAACGCAGATTCCTAGAGATTTGTTGAGAACCTGCTATGGGATGGGTAGTAACGTAATAATGGGAATTCAGCAGGGAACAAAATAATGTTACATTCTATTAGGGGAAGCAAACAAACAAACAAACAACCCAAGTATATAACAAGAGAGTACTAACTAGTGATGAATGGTATAATTAAAGTAACAAGAAGTATTTTGATTTGTAGAGTGACTGGGGGACTGCTTTTGACTGACGGTTAGAGAAAGCCCTGCTAAGAAGCTGACACTGAGACCTGAATCATAAAGAAGAGACAGCAATGCGGAGATATGAAGAGAGCCTAGTTTGGGCAAAGGGAATAGTTAGTACAAGGGTAGGAATGAATCCAAGTGTTTAAAGAAGGCAAGGAGCCTGTTGCACAATAGGTAGAAAAGGCCAGATCATAAATGGGCATACAGGCCAGAATGCTGGAGGACACTGAGGGGCTTTAAATAGCTGTGTGATATTATCTGATTTATGGTTTAAACACAACACTCTAGCTGTTCTGAGGAAAATGCACTGTGGTAGATTAGAGTTAAGCAGCAAAACCAGTTAACATTATTGCAGAAGACTGCATAAAAAGTGATGGCTTGAACTAAGGTAGCAGGATTGGAGATGGGGAGTAGAAGAAAGATATCGAACAGTGATATCCAATCTTTTGGCTTCCCTAGGCCACACTGAAAGAAGAATTGTTTGGGGCCACATAAAAAATACATTGATGCTAATAATACCTGATATACCTGATGAGCTAAAAAATGGTTGCAAAAACATCTCATAATGTTTTAAGAAAGTTTATGAATTTGTGTTGGAGTGCATTCAAAGCGGTCCTAGGTAACATGCTGCCCACAGGCCATGGGTTGGACAAGCTTAATTTAGAATATATTTTGGAGATGGAGTCAACAGGACTTGTTGACAGGATTTGAAACAGGATTTCTGTCTATATAGTCTGGAAATCTGAATTTAAACAAATGCCCCTAGTAATTTCTATGTTTACCTGAATTTGAGAGCCCTGACCTAAATGGATATGGTAGTTTGGCCTAGACAAAATTCAGATGGGTATGAGGGATTTCACATATTTGAAGTGCTGTTATATCTAAGAAAGCACAGAGTGGAACATTCAGTTTGATAAATTTTGGCTCAGGACAAGGGAGAACATTCTAATAGAGTTAGGTTAAGAGGAAAGCAGTATGTTTCCTATATCGGAGCTGTTCAAACAGAGGCTGAAAGACTACTACTGAGAATGTTGTAAGGCAGATTGAAGCATGATATACCTATGGTACTTCAGTGATTTTCACATTTTAATAGCATATGAATGCTTTTCCCTCCAAATGAAATTTTATAAAACACTCAACATATAAAACAGGTAAGAGTTGTTCTGACTAAAGCAAGGGTGGAGGGTTACCCACTTAAGCATCCAGGCTCACAGCAACACTTCAAGTACCTCTATAGAAACCTGTTGTTCTGAAGAACATGGCTTGGAAAACACTGGACTAGATCTAATTCTAAGGTACTTTCTAATTCTGAAATTTGACAATTCTGTGATATAGCATCAGGATACACTGGATACTTTTAAGATCAATATCAATGTGAAATAAAAAAAACCCAGACAAAATGTCAATTAAGCAAAAGACAGATTAATAATATTAAAGGGAATCCCCCATTTCTGATTATTTGCATTTACTTATTTAAAAATAACCTTAGACTTAACCATTGTTGCTCCCTCTTTGAAAAAGTGCCACAAGTTTACATAGCAGTGCTATTGTTTTAAAACTAACTTTATGTTATGAAAAATTTCAAATCTATTCAAAAGTAAAAAATAGGCCAGTAAACTCGATATAGACATCACCCAGCTTCAGCAGTTATCAGTACATGGCTAATATTCTTTCATCTGCCATCTAGCTCTTCCACTTCTGATCATTTTAAATAAAATTCTAGACTCATATCCTTCCATTTTAAAATATTTTGGTAAGTATCTGAAAGACATGTTTTCTTTAGAAACACAATCACTGTATCAGTCAGAGTCCACTTAGGAAACAGAAACCACGCCAGACACTTTAACAGATAGAATTCAATATAAGGAACTGTTAGCTACGTATTAAAGAATTGAAAAAGCAAAAAAGGAACACTACAAATTTTGGACCAGGGGAACAAAACCAAGTGGATAGAATTAATAAAACTTAAAACTTAGAAGAGGGGCCATGCAGGGCTGAAACTCAATCCTCTGAGAAGGGGCTTGGTACTGTGAGTGATGGAAAAAACTGCAACGTGAAATTACTTGTTGCCATCGGAACTAGGTATCATTCTGTGTTGAAGAAGACTTACTAGGGTGATTTTTCCAGGGACAGGAAACAAAGACATACAGAGTAGTAAGCAAACAGGAAGATCTAATCTTTCCTTTTCTAGCTTTCCAGTCTCCCTCTACTGTGCCCTATGGACTGGTTTTATAACAACAGGGCACCTGCTGGCCACGGGACATGTGGTTTGCAGAGCCCTAGCATTGCAAAGAAAGGATAGTCCAATTATCATACCTAAATATATATTAGCAAAATATCAGTAATAGCAAATACCCAGATAGTGTTCATATGTTCCTGATGACTTTAGCGTTGTTATAGATTATTTATTTGAATTAAGATCCAAATAATGTCTGTATATGGCTGTTGACAAGAACTCCTTTTTTTTTTTTTTTTTTTTTTTAAATAGGAAGAAAAACAAACAAACTCCTGTAGAGGGATGACACAGAGGAACTTACATCTCACAGGTGAGATGAGAAATGTCACAAAGCATCTCTGGCATATAATAAAATCCCGTTAGGAGAAAGAACCCAGGGAATGAATGAATCTGAGAAGAATTTCTATTTTAACTCCAACCACAGTGCATATCTGAAAGACACCTTTGGTTAAGAGGATTCACGTATCCTCACCTATGCTTTATTAAAATACATGAAAAAGTTAGACTAAAAGAAAGGCTAGTGATAAAGTGAAAGACCGCATACTAATAGGAGTCAGACAAAAATGAAATGTTCAGACCATTTATAAACTCAGTGTCCTATGTGTCTGAACTATAACCCCTTAAGAGGCTTAAAGGTCTACTGTGAGGCTTTGAAAAAGAAATATTTTTGAAAGTTAAAGACTTTATCAAAATTGATATTATCTAAAAACTCTTAAAAAATTTATCAAGCTAGTCCAACCTGCAGCTCACAGGCAACATGCAGCCCAGGACAGCTCTGAATGGGGCCCAACGCAAATTCGTAAACTTTCTTAAAGCATGATGATATTTTTCGTGACCTTTTTTTTTTTTTTTTTTCCCTCATCAGCTATCATTAGTGTTAGTGTATTTTATGTGTGGCCCAAGACATTCAGCTTTCTTCTAATGTGGCCCAGAGAAGCCGAAAGATTGGACACCCCTGCATCCAATCTAATCTTATCCAAGAAGCAACCAACGTTTTAAACCAAATGCCATCACCATCATCATCTACCTATTCACCAGGTAGAAATATAGGCTAATTTCAGCCATAATACCTGTAGGAAATAAAGCATTTGGAGTAATCTCCTGGTAGCCTAAACTGAAAGAATAAAGATGAGAGTCAAACAACATTAAATTAGGAACAATGATCTTTTTTTTTTTTTTTTTTTTTTTTTATCTTTTCACATTTATAGAGAGAAATTATCTTTTTGTCTTCAGTGCATAGTTATTTCTATTTTACTTTTTGACAGATAGAGAGAGAGACAGAGACAGAGACAGTTAGAGAACTGAACTGTGGGAACTCCCCAGTTCAGCATGTGGGTCCGCCTGGGCCGGAGCCGGGATTCGATCCTCGGTCCTCGTGGCCTCAAAGCGAGCGCTCAACCCGCTGAGCCGTCCCGGCTTTTCCCGGAACAATGATCTTAAAGTACTATTGTACAAGTTTTATAGTGCCATCTGCGCTTTGGAGCCTGAGTGAAAGCAAACTGATTATGGCTACAGTTCTTACCTGTACCTCCATATTTGTCTGCCATGTTAATATCAATGTCAGATTTCAAACTCAGCATAGTCCTGAGGACATCATCACTGCCTTTTCCAGCAGCCCACATAAAGGATGTTCTTCCTTCAAGGTCTGAGTCATCTTTAACTGAAGGATGTTTTAAAAAGACTTTCACCGTTTCCTGTAAGAGAACTTCATTTAAAAATCTGAGACAAACATCAAAAGCACCTGCAAAACATTTTTCATAGATCATATTTTTTCAAAATTGAAATATTTTGTACACCAAGGATACCATCAAGACAGAGAAATGACAGCCATAGAATGGGAGGCAATGTTTGCAAATCATATATTTTTTAAGAGTCAAGTATCCAGAATATATTAAGAACACTAACTAGTCAATAACAAAAGGAAAGACTACCCAAGTTTAAAAAATGGCAAAGAACTTGGGTAGACATTTCACCATGGAAGACTTGCCATGGTCAAGAGGCACATGGAAAGTTGCTGAACACATTCGCCATTACTGTTGTCATGTTGCAGAAGGTCCCTTCTATTGCTACCCTTAGTTTCCTAAGCTAGGAAAGAGACGCATGACTGTTAAATATAATTTGGTATCCTGGATAAGATCCTGAAATAGAAAAAAGGCAGTAGGTAAAAACTAAGAAAAATCTTAATAAACTATGGACTTTAGTTAACATTTATCAATATGGGTTTGTTAACTGTAATACATGTGTCATACCAATTAAAGATATTAATAATAGGGGAAACTAGGTTAAGAATGTATTGATAATATAGATGTTTTTTTCTGTAAATGTAAAACTGCCTACAATAAGCTTTATTAAAAATTTAATTCAACTTAAAAAAAATAAAAAAATAAAAAATAAAAACTTGAGACAAGTGGGGAAGCCAGGATGGCTCAGTGGGTTAAGCACTTGCTTTGCAGCCCTGGGGACTGAGAGGATCGAATCCCGGCCCCGCCCTGTGTGGACCCATATGCTGAACTGCAGTGTGCTTCCCATGCGGGAGGCCACCAGCCCCATTCCCCACCCTGCGTGACCCCCGCCCACCTGTGTGGAACGAAACCATGTCAAAAACTGATGACGTACAACAATGGAGACTGCTTTGGGCCCTCCCCCTTCTATCTGTCTCTCTCTGTCTCTGATTCAAAAATAATAAAATAAATCTTTTTAAAAAATTTGAGACAAGAGAGTGGTAGTAATTTTTATGGTAATAAAATCACATTTCATGTGACTTCAAAGTATTTTTTTTCTGCTTTTGAATCAAATAAAATTATTGTGGGTTTTCTAAAAAATTGTTGTTGATGATGCTTTTCTAAAAGAGAATTGCAACTTCTTATGAATTAATGGAGTCCAAGAAAATGATGGGGCTTAAAACTGATTTTAAAAATTTTGCATAATTATTTGAAAAAAATCATCTCTGTCATTGGCAGGTTTTCCAATGCAAGTATTTCTTTGAATAAACAGCCATAATGTTCTACCATTCTTTCTTACACACATTAGCACAATTACTTAATTACTGGTATTTGTACATATATTTAATATGGAGCCTACGATTTGGGTTGAAGACCTTGGGCAAGTAATATTATCTCTTGTAACCTTAGTTTCTTCATCTGTACATAGGGATAACATGTCCTATCTCAGGAGCTTGTGCTGAAGCACAGATTAAGTTCTGACTTCCATAGATTTACTAGGATGGACCAACTGAATCTCTTATCTATTTGCAATAAGAAAGAGATCCTCTTCAAAATCTACTTTGTCTTTTTCTGAGATCTTGGAAGATAAGAGAAGATAATGGCTTGTCAAAAGTCTAGGTGATAAATAAAGTAAGTGTTTATGACTATCAGGAAGGAAGAAGGACTATAGCTAGAGTTGTTCTGAGTACCAGAGAGAAAGAAGGGTGGGAAATAAGATATTTTAGCAATCTGGGTACTCAGTGTATTCAATGCTGCATTTGAGGAGGTCAGGAAGATGGAATTATACTATGCTGATGACAGCATTCTTATAATTTAATGAAACCAAGGGTTTCACTATGCACATCATGTAGAAAGCAGCAAAATCAAATGTGGCTGCTCTAATGTGTACCACTATGGACAAGTCTGTGTTTCTTGGTGGCCACTCATATTCAGGAAGCTGAAGCAACTGAGACACTATCATGTTGGTGGCTGGATTGAGTGACACAATGGATAAGAAAGTGCTATGTAAGCTATAAAAGGGAGTAAGGGAAGAATTGTTAATAATACTCAATATCTTTGGAAATATCAGTAATTCATATTATTGCTTTCTCAGATATATACTATATACAATCATTATCCTCATTTAACATGTGAAGAAACTAACACTCAGAGAGGTTAAGAAATTTGTGCAAAGTTGCACAGCTCTCATATAGCATGGTCAGGATTCCAGCCAAGGCTTATTTAGTTCCAAAGCTTTGCCACACTGTCTTCAGTACAATTATAGGTTGCTAAACACTGAGTTGTCCTTAGTGATATAAAAGTAACAAAAAGATCATATAGTAAAGTAAAATGTTACACTGAACAGTTAAAATACAAACTGTATAAAATGTCATGTGACTAACAATTTTACAAAACTTAGAAACAAAATAACTGTATAAACTTACAGCAAAATTACTCTGAGCTGCATAGTGCAAGGGTGTTGCTCCTTGGCTGTCGGATGGGATGGTTCCAGACTTATTTCTTTCTAAAAGGAGATGGACAATCTGTGCATGACCTGAAAGCAGATACAACAAGGTAGCTGTCATATGCCAAGAACATTAATTAATTTGTAATAGATTTAAAGGAAAGGGGTAAGAAAAATCACTAGCACATAATACAGCATTCAAAATGGTTTCTGAATAGTGGCCCCCAGTACAGCTGCTACTAACTTCTCATTAAAATACTATGATAATGCTGGACAAATGCAAAAACTTATAATACTAAAATCTTAAATGTTCAATCAGGAAGGAAATAACATGAATTATTACTGCCAGATTGAGAAAAAAAAATGACATTAAGTCATTGCATTCCCTGGCTCCACTTTATAAAAGGGCTCATACGAAAGGAGAAAGTGCATCAGAAAAGCCAGCTCCTCTCAGACATCAATGTCCCCAGTCTTCTGGTTCCACTACACAACCACTCAGAATTGCACGGCTGTTCTCTTCCACTGTTCAGGAGGACAAACTATAACACAATCTCCTGTAATCTCTGAGGTCTCCTATCCATCTCCTCTAACCTGCCTCTCCCAATTTTTTAACATCTAGGCAGTGATTTAAAATCCCCCCAAAAAACCAAGTGGGCAGAAATGATGATGTTGTGGTGGAGAAAATACCCTACAGTGCATTCTGGAAGATGTAGTCTCCACAAGTGAAAAACTGTAGAAAGGATCAAAGAGTGAACAAATGTGATAGTAGTATATTTAGGAAACATGCATTCCATAAAATTTTTTGCTTCAGTATACTGGAGAACCAGGTAATGAAGAAGATGCCACATTAGCAGAGCAAGGACACAATGCATGAGAGCCATGTAGAAAAAAAGAATTTAGTGAGAAATGTTCTCATCTGTCTACTCTCCAGCTATAGTTTAAGATCAATTTCTACATAATACAAATGGACAAAAGTGGGACCAAAGGCAATCTATGCCACATAGTCAACAAACACATCTTATCTGGATTGAAGGATAAAGAGGAACATTTAGTAAAGGCTACATAAAAACATCCTATTGTACAGGGAAATAGGAACACCATTTGACAGATGAAGAGCGTACCTCAGAAAATAATCTGGAGAAGGATCCAGAGGAAAATTCAGGACACTGTTTGCCATCCTCAACTTAGTGCAAAGAGATGGCCTCTATGAGATGAAACAGAATACCCTAAGAAGATAGACTGAAATGAAAGGTAATAAAAGAAGATAAAAAGGGAAACTGACTGAAATAAAAGAAAATATTGATAAGGAGCTCAAATAAAATCTATAAGGGGTAGAAAGAAAGCAGAACTATGGAGCAAAAAGTCAATTGAGCAAAAGGGAGACAAATTTGTGAAGTCCTCCCAGAATGCAGAAAAGAAGAAAAAAGGAATGGAACAACATACCGAATTGAACTCTAAATAAAAATTATAAAACAAATATAAATAACAATATAAAAATGATTTTCAAAAGAGACAATGTGTAATTTAAAAACTAAGACCAAGATAATAGTTGGGGGAAAACCTTGGTTATATTAACAAATACTAAAAGAGTGATAAGTAAAAGTGTGCTAAATTCCACATTTTAAATAGGTGGTAATCAACAGATGCAGTTTTGCTCTTGACTCTGACTCAGGCTTAAAAAAGTTCTTGGTCAATTTAATAGAACCTACAAACATCAAGCAATTCAAAACCAAGTAACAAACCTAATCCATACACCAAAAGGCAGAAAACAGAAAAAAACACAAAAGAAAAAAATTTTTTAATAACCCCAAATGCAATAATACTCAAAGGGCAGGCAGAGTAGCAGGAAAAGGACCAAATTACATATTTTATGAAAATAACTTTTAGTGAGTAACTCCTTCACTAAAAGAGAAAGATGCTCAGGTTGCCCCCGCTATCAGACATATACACATATGCGCACTCTCTCACCTAAACACAATGATCCCCCAAAAGGTTAAGTAAAAGGCCCATCAGGAAAATATGAAGGAAAAAAATCAAATATAATTGTATTAGCACAAACATAAAATTAATGCTCTCCTCTCTAAAAATAAAGGCATTGAATGTAAAGAGGACTGACTGATGATTTTACATTTAACATTTGTCAATGAATGTGCATTACTTCTATAATAAAAATTAAAAGTTGACAAAATGTTGAAATTGAAACTAATATATAACAGAAAAATACATTTATATGACTAAGACTTTAAGCACAAATAGAGTGATTTAGGTATAAAATAATGTCACATAATTAAAAATTAAAATAAATAGGAGATGGGACTGAGGGGGAAGAGTAGACATAAAAAGTTTCCTGTACTCACACAGTTCCTCCTACTGTTGATCTTTTGATTCAAATCTAACTCACCTAGTAAAGCTGCCCAGTGAAGTGGGGTTCGAAACAAGTTATCATAAGATGTTATATTGCAGCTTTCATATGAGGTCAAGACATCAACCACTGTCACATTCCCATCAGCGACCGCAAAGTGAAGAGGTGTCCGACCCTCGTAGTCTTGCCAGTTCAGCAAGGACTCTGTTGGTGCAGCATCCTGTTGAGGAACCAGAGACTTCAGACAAACACAGAATCTTCAATAAATCCCATCTGACGTAGTATTAACTGAGCAATCTTCTAAAACTCTATTGTCTCTTTCAGCATGAGTGATAAAATTCAGAAAATAGTATGCACCCAAATCTTTAAAAATTATTTTCATATTTAACTATGCAAAGTACAGAAAAGATAATAAACATCATGTACTATCTAAAATAAATAGGTATCAATATTTTGCCTAATATGCTTTTATGTCTGTTATGGATTGAGCTAAAGCTGTGTTTGTTCTTTTGCTACATATGTATGCATCCATAAACAATACATAAATTTCATACATGTGTCTTCAATATTTATACTTATGAATTATACTATGTATATCATTTAGCAGCTTTTTCTTTCAACACTACACTTTCGGGTTTCTAGTTCATTCATTAAACCACAATTAAGTTATCCATTCTCCTACTAAGAGATATTTAGGCCATTTATATTTTTTCCCACTATTAACAATTATGCTGCAATGAACATGCTTCCTTTACTTGTCCCCTTGTAGCACATGTGTGAGATTTTTCTCTAGCGTAGACACCTAGAATGGGAATCGCTGGGCTGAAGGATATCTGCACCTTCAACTACATATTGTTAAACTGTTCTCCAAATGGTTGTACCAGTCCTCCAAACGGCTGTACAAATTAACAGAGCCATGACACTGTGTGAAGGTTTTTATGTCACCAAATGCTGGTACAAATAAACTACTGGTATTATCAAGCTACTACATTTTCCCTTCTAGGCATTTTGCTGGTGTTTTGATTTGTATTTCTTTTATAAACGAGGTTGAGATTTTTAAATGATCTGTTTATTGGCCATTCAGTTTTATTCCTCTGTAAATTGACAGTTCATAACATTTATGTACTGTTCTACTGGATATTTGTAGCACATATTATGGTGCACTGCTTAGGCCCCCCTTCAAGACGAAAGGACTTATTTCCCCATCTGCTGGGAGTATAGCCAGTAGATGAACCTCAACAGTCAGTGTTCTCAAATTGCTTCAGCTAGAGAGAGTTACTTCACCCAAGGTCATGTCCCTTCTCAGATTAGGTCATGTGTAAAGCCAAGCTCTGTTACCCCAATTTGAGAACTCTTTCAAGGGCAATTCCAGATTTAGAGTTGCCTGTACAGTCAGCCTATTTTACAAAAAAAAAAAAAAGAGTATGAAAGGTATTATATTATAAACACTTCAAAAAAAAAAGAAGTAGAATATTACCATTATGGTATTTTAGGTCCTCGAGTTTCCCAAGGACTAAGGTATGCTTACAAAAAAGAAAAAGACAAATCTGTGAGGAAATAAAATATTTATTTGAGAATTATCCTCCAAGGACTTCAGATATCAGAATTAACACACAAAGAATATAAAATAAACAGAGAGAGAGAGAGAGAGAAAGAAAGAGAGAGAGACAAGATGATGGAAATGTAAAGGAGAAGAGACATGTACAATGAATGAAAAGGTTTAAAATACATGTAATTAGAGACCATAAAGGAAAGAGTAGAGGAAATGAAGAGTCAGT
>PVKE010018177.1:14219-29972 GCA_004027555.1 Craseonycteris thonglongyai
TCAGTGCATAGTTATTTCTATTTTACTTTTTGACAGATAGAGAGAGAGACAGAGACAGAGACAGCTAGAGAACCGAACTGTGGGAACTCCCCAGTTCAGCACGTGGGTCCTGCCTGGGCCGGAGCCGGGATTCGATCCTCGGTCCTCATGGCCTCAAAGCGAGCGCTCAACCCGCTGAGCCGTCCCGGCTTTCCCCCTAGAGTCAGTATTTAAAGAGATAATAGTTATATATTTTCTAGAACTGAGATGCAATAATCAGAAGTATAACAAACAAGGAGAAGAAAAAGCCACATTTAGAGCAAAACTATAGAATGTCAAACAGAAAAGAATTTAAAAGCAGCCTGAGAGGAAAAATAATCATTTTGAAAGGAGTGACGATTAGACCAATTACAGACTCAACAAGAACAGTGAGAGGCAAAGAACAGCAAAATAACAGCCTAAAAGAATTGAGAAAAGTAACTGTCTAGAATTGTGTATATAGGAAAACTATACATTTGAGAGCAACAGAGAAATACAGACATTCTTAACAATTAAAACAGAGAGTTCACCACCAATAATATATCTACAATAAAGGAAATTCTAAGAATTATATTTCAGGAAGCAAGATGATAACTCTAGGAGAAAAATTTGAGATTCACAAACAAATGCAGAACAAAGCAATTAGTTAACATGTACATGGAAATGAATAACCATTATACACAATATAATAATAATATTTTTAAAGTCTATTTTGTGTTGCAAGCAAATAGAGGACAAAATATAAAACTACCATACCATGCAAGTTGGAATCTGGGAAGGAGTGATTTTAAAAGTTTCAAAAAAAAAAAAAAATCTACTGATATTCAAAATTAATAAAAATGTACAATATGTTGGTTAGATATATTATCAACAAAGAAAAAAAATCAATTGCATTTCTATACACATGCAACAACCAGTTATATTTGCCCATAGATGTGCTAAGGAAAAGTTCAAAGCAGCTCTGTTTGTAAATAGCAAAAAAGCTGGAAACAGTTCCAAATGTCTGTCAATAACAGAATGAATAATATGTCCTCTGTTCATAAAATGAGATACTATATATAGCAGTAAAAATTAATATATTTCAGCTCCAGACAGCAATATGTATAAAATCATCAGAAAAATATTGAGCAAGAATGTCATGTTGCAAAAGAATACATAAAATATGATTCCATGTGTATAAACTTGAAGCACATTAAAAACGAAACAACATATTGCTTAGGGGACATGAATGTATGTGGTAAAACTATAATGAAAATCAGTGGAATGATAAGCCCCAAATTGAGGATAGTGGATGCCTCTGAGAACGAAGAGAATAGAATGGTCCTGGGAGGTACATGACTTGAAAGTAATGGTAAGGTACTTCTTCCTGAACTGAGCAACGGGTACATGACTATTTGTTGTTTTCTTATCAATAACTCACATGCATTTTAGAAGTCCTCACTTATATCTATTCACTATTTAATAAAAACAGTATAAAACAAAGTCAGGGAATGATAAATAGAAATTTAGGAAAATAGTTGCTGGGGGACAGAAATGAGCTGGGGGGGGGGAGAAAATGCATTTGGAAATTGGCACATAGAAAACTTCTATGTGGTCTTCAATAGTGGTATTAAAATGTTTTATTTCTTGGTGGGTTCACGTTGGTCATATTCTTTTGCTTCATATTTGCTTGTGTGTCATGTACAGTATATATGCTTTTGTATATACTGTTTCATAGGAAAAACATTGTTTTGGAAAGGCCCTCTGCATCTAGCAGCACCACTGTACTCACCAGAATACAGCGCACTGTATGAACAGCACTCGGGTCTTTGTGGTTGGCTGCCCAGTGAAGTGGGATCTTGCCTTCAACATCAGGAATCCCAATGTTGGAATCATGCTTTATCAGCAGCTTCACGTGCTCCGGGTTGTTGTAGTAGGCACTCCAGTGCAGAGCTGTTTGCTGCAAAATTGAGAGATTCTCAAAACAACACTAATAACAACAGCAATAGTTAACAACACAACCAGAAACTTTCCCCAAGCTTTTAGAGTTATTGGCACTGTTGTGTTTTATATACTTTTACCTCACACAGCTGTCACAACAACGCTGGGAGATAAGTACTCCTGAATTTCCATATGATTGATGAGGAAATTGAGCACGAGGAAGATAAGTAATCTGCTCAAGGACAGAAACTGAGATTTTTTAACCCAGAAATTCTGACCCCAGAGCCTGCCCTCTTAGTCATGGTGGGGCATTTAGGTCAGCAGGCACTAATAAACAATAATACTGAGAAAGAAAAGAGCAGCCCAATAACTTATGAACAATTATCAACAAAGGAAGTGATGATCTTGATATTGCACCAAGTACCTTAGGAATTTGATAGAAATTTTTGAATTTTAGTATCTATCACAAAAAGATCCATGCATAAAAAGATTAAAGATCTAGAATCTGTTTCTTACACCAAAGGATACATTTAACTCTGTACAAGATAAATCGTTAGATCTAGTTATTGATGGAAGACACATTTTAAAAACATAGCAAGATTTGCTTTATTTTTTATAAAAGTTAAAACTGAACATCCTCAATTTGCTGGCATTGCTTTAAAATCACTTTTGCATTACTCATCAACATACCTCTCAGTAAGACTGGTTTCCTTACTAGGAGACACATAGAAACTGTTTAGATATATATTATACCGTATCCCTTTTCAGTAGCATTGTCATTAATCCGCTCTAGAATTGGATCATTTCACAGCAAGAACTAAGCTCATTTGTCACATTTAAACTTTAAATATTCACATACATGTTATTCATTCAATGTGCACCTATAGGCAGTAATATGAAGAGTCACCATTTAACTTACTACTTTTTATTTAGTAATAACTTCAGAACAAAAAAGTCACAAATGTAATTGGCAATCAATTGCCTGTAATTATATTTTCAATAAACAACATGTACAGTTCTGTAATTCTTTTCTTTTCCTATATTATGTTTGTTCTGAATATGTTTACTGATAATTTATTACATCTGTTGAGTCTAACATTAAAAAGTTTAGGGCTGCATTTTCCATATCTTTGTTTATTTTTCTAGTAATTCTTTGTTTTACTGTGGAAAAATATATGTAAAATTTACTATTTTAACTATTTTAACTATTTACTATTTTAACTAAATTTACTATTTGAACTGAATTTACAGTCAGACAGCGTTAAGTACATTCACATTGTTGTACAATCATCAGCACCATCCATCCCCAATATTTTTCATCTTCCTAAACTGAAACTCTGTACTCATTGAACAATAACTCCCAATTCCCACCTTTTCTCAGCCCCTGAATACCACTGTTCCATTTTGTTTCTATGAATTTGACTACTCTAAGGTACCTTATAAATGGAATCATACAATATTTGTCCTAATACCTTTAAAGTTCATCTATGTTGTATCATGTGCCAGAATTTCATTCCTCTTTAAGGCTGAATAATATCCTACTGTAGGTAAAACTACATTTGTTAATCCAGCTGTCTGTCAATGGCCATTTGAGTTGCTTCCATATTTCTGACTATTATGAATAATGTTGCTATGAACATGGATGTACAAATATCTGTCCTAGTTCCTGATTTCAATTATTTTGGGTGTAAATCCAGAAACAGAATTACTGGATCATATGGTAATTCTATGTTTAGTTTTTTGAAGAACTGCCATACTGTTTTCCACAATGGCTGCACTATTTTACATTCCCACCAGCATTGCACAAAGGTTCAAATTTCTTTATATTCTTTTAAAGATTTATTTTTATTGATTTTTGACAGAGAGAGAGAGAGACAGACAGAGAGAGACAGAGAGAAGGCGGAGGGCCCAGAACAGTCTCCATAGTTGACAGCATTAGTTTTCCATATAGTTTCACTCCACAGGTGGGCACAGGGCTGCGCAGGGCAGGAACTGGGCCAGGAGCCTCCCACATAGGCCCCGGCAAGAACTGAACTGGGGGCACTCCCCAGCTCAGCATGTGGGTCCGCACGGGCCGGAGCCGGGATTCGATCCCTGGTCTCCAGGGCTGCAAAGCGAGCGCTTAACCCGCTGAGCCATCCCAGCTTCCCCAAATTTCTTTATATTCTCATTAACACTGTTAGTGTGTGTGTGATAACAGCATCCTAAAGGGTGTCAAATATTATGTCACTGTGGTTTTGATTTATAATTTTGATTTGTATTTTCTTAATGATTAGTGATGTTGACCATCTTTTCATGTGCTTGTTGTCTATTTATATGTCTTTGGAGAAATGTCTATTCAAGTTTTTAGTTCATTTTTTTTTTTTTTTTAAGATTTATGTTTATTGTTTTTTGACAGAGAGACAGAGAAAAGAGGGAAGGGGGAGGGCCCAGAGCAGTCTTCATAGTTGACAGCATTAGTTTTCTATATAGTTTCACTCCACAGGTGGGTGCATGGCTGCGCAGGGCAGGAACTGGGCCGGGAGCCTCCTGCATAGGCCCCGGCAAGAACTGAACTGGGGGCACACCCCAGCTCAGCATATGGGTCTGCACAGGCCGGAGCCGGGATTCAATCCTTGGGCTCTGGGGCTGCAAAGTGAGCACTTAACCCACTGAGCCATCCCAGTTTCCCCTCCCTCTTGGTTCATTTTTTAATTGGGTTGTTCTGCTTTTGCTGTTCATTTTTAATGTATGTCATAAAATTATTGGTCTGTGACAGATTGGCAATAAAGAAAACAAACTGATCCTTCCCCTCAGATACTTTGAGAATCAATGCTCTAGGCTTTTGTCCTGTTCTCTTATTTGTGCCGGCTTGGACTGTGTAGATCTGCCTGACTGGATAACCACCCATCCTTGTTCAATACAGAAGAATATACAGATGGTGAAAGACAGTAGAAAGTTTCTAGAATATTTGAGGAAGACATTATAAAGCCCAAAGACATTCATAGCTTCTTAAGTGATTAATGAGTTTTGTGGATTTATCAGTGTTCTCAGAAAAACATTAGCACTAGAAATGCTGTGAGTTAGGAATAATGGTTTAGAGTAGTTGTAAAATAAAGTTGATTATAGAACTCTGGGCTATATAAGTGATTATTAAACAAAATCTGAAAACAAAGAATATGATGAGAATGAAAGAATATTGAATTAAATCCTAGTGAATTTAATCATAAGAGTTCTAATTACATGGGAATGTTAGTTTGAAAGATTTTATAATTAAGTGCCTGGTGGGAATAAGAGGATTATTGAACTTATCTAAATAAAGACCACATATTTTTCCCTGTAAAGAATGATCAGAACAGTAACCAGTCAATCAAAACAATGACCAATGTGTACAATATGTTAAAATTCAAGGACAGAGATCACAGATCTTAGCAACAAATGCCAGAGCAGATGTTAGAACCAAAGTGAAACTAATAATTATTTTACAGCTGATATTTGTTGAGAGCATATTCTGCACTGGGGCATTGTGCTAAACATATATAGATATATATATATACACACACACACACATAGTGCTAAACATTTTGTATATATTGTCCAATTTTTCGCTTCAATATCTATTATCTCCTTTTAACATATGAGAAAATCGAGGCATAGAAGAGTAAACTAATTTTCCCAAGGATACAAAACAAGTACATGGCAACATCTAGATTGAGACCCAAGAAGTCTGATGCTAAAGCCCAGGCAACTCAATAACTACACACTCAGCACTGCTCCAGGCACTGGCCACCACAACTCTAACCCCCATAGTTACTATCACGATTCGCTGTCAAATAATGGGTTTTGGGGGTAGGCAGGCCTGGGTTGAATTCTACCACTTGATCTTGGGGAGAGTTTTAATCTTCATGAGCTTCAGTTTCCCCATTTGTAAAAAGGAGATGATATTACCTACCACACATGGCTGTGAGGAGGATTAAATGACAGAATTTAAGTGAAATACTTTACTGGAGTGAGTATGGGGACTTGGAATTGTCCTACCCTGTGTATGAGTAGTGATTGAGGCCTTCTTCCTTGAGGTTTTACATCATGAAAGGAAACATTTGCTTTCTGCTCTTATTTGTCTTTGATTCTGGTGGTCCACTACCTTGTTTTTGTCCTGCGTATCCACTTCTCCTGGTGCCATAAACTTCAGCAGAAGCGCCAAACACTTAGGACTTCTGTGCCGGGTGGTCAAGTGCAAAGGAGTCATCGCTTCCAGATCCTTTTGCATCCAGTTTGCTCTACGTGCTAGTAAGAGTTTCATGAAACGATAATTTCCCTAAATAGAAAACAAGAGAGGGTAAGGGGAAATTTGGTTTGGGGTGAACATCGTTTTTAGTTTTAAGATGTTTTAAGTATTTCAATTATTCTGATAAATAACATTCAGATAAATCAATAAAAGAAAAAAATACTGACAATTCCACTATTCTGTCAGTTATTTTATTTTTTCATGTTTCCTTCTAACTCCTTCCCGTATGCATATTTCATTGCTAAAGCAACATATTCATATTATTTAACCACTTTAATACTGTGTCCAATATTTTCTCTATAAAAAATGCTTACAATGTACATCTTTTTTCACATAGTTCTTATTTTTTCACAAGAATAAATGATCAGGAATCCATTTACTAGGTCAAGCGAATCTGTACATTTTATGGTTTGGTGTATTCTTCAAATTGCTATTTAGTAGTAGCAACGAGTATATTAGTCGTGCTATATTCCAACCAATGTACCCACATAGTATGTATATTCAAAATATACTAACCTTATGAAATAAGCCTTAAATATGCTTAGTTCCACAGATATTTCAAAGACAACATGACCAAACTGTATTGCATGATCAAGTTCTCTGCCTGCTTCATGTGCTTCTGACATCTTCTCTATCCTTAACCTTGTTGGAAATGTGGCCTTTTAGCATTATAATGCATTGATGTTCTACTATGAGGGGCTATCAGTATTAGTAATGAAGACATTTTCAGCCCCCACCCCACTGTGAACACCGTGGGGCTCCAAGGCAAAGGGGCCCAGCAAGAGCAACAGTGAGGTGCAGAAGGATGAATGGAAGTTGCTGGTTTGCCCACAGAGGCAGAGATAGGACCCAACTTGGCTCCAGGGTTAGTTAAGGCAGAGTTAAGAAAGAACAAGACTAGAAAAGGGGTCCATAAGATGGTCTGTACTTGATGGGCAGACTTAGAATAGACTGAAAAGCAAACTGAGTTAGCTGAGCTACTTCTTCTCAGAGACTTGTCCTCGAGCACCCTAAGTAGACTTATTTTGTCCTTTATTCTAGTGCCCTTTCGCTTCATTCATATTACTTTCTCAGTTTATACTTACATATATATTGTTTCCCCTCATTGTAATTTCCCTCACAAGCTGTAAGCTACATGAAGACTGAAATTATGCTTTAGTGGACACTGTGCTTGGCATAATTCCTGGCACAAAATAGGTGCTTAATAAATATTACACGAGGGACTGGGTAAATCAGAGGAAATGAAATATCTTGTAAAGGTTTATTTTCTATTTAAAAATTCTCATTTACAGTTATTACATTAGATCATAACAGTTAAGAACCTTAATTCTCAGACATCTGGCGTTTTATTTATTTATTTTTATTTTTGACAGGGAGAGAGAGACACACAGAGACAGAGACAGAGAGAGAACTGAACTGGGGGAGCTCCCAGTTCAGCATATGGTTCCGCACGGGCCGGGGCTGGGATTCGATCCCCGGTCCCCGGCGCTGCAAAGTGAGCGCTTAACCCACTGAGCCATCCCGGCTTCCCCTTGGCGTTTTAATACTCTTACTTTTTATTGTTTCATGTATCTGAGCTTTATTCATAGTGGACATCATTTATCTGGACTTCTCATTTCACCCAGTGTCAGCTTTTGAGACAGAAAGTACTAAAATTTCCTCAAGAGGGCACCCTGCTCTAAATCACTTGCCATCATTTCTGTGAAAAAAGAAATTGTGCCCAAGAAAAACAATTTCGTGGTACTTCATACCAAAAAATAATGTTTGACCTTTCTGAGTATAACATTTCAAATATTACAGAATAATTCATCATGACCTTTTAAAGACATTAAACCAGACAATCATTTTGATTCTGAAATTTAGAGGTGAAGAAAACTAGAATATGTTGGAGTTACAGAGTGCTTGGCATATTTTACATTATTCTGAGGATTCTACCTAAACAAAACATGGTGATAATTTATTTACTTATTCATTCAGCAAACATTCATTCCTTGTTCTGAAGCAGGCAACAGTAAAATCTTTGCCCTTCACTTATTATAGAGCTCTTTGACATAGATTTCATCTTCGCTGCTCACAGAAGTATCAAGGAAACTTTTACAGATTAAAAATAGTACCTTCCTGTGCCCCTACTGCCTTGTTTGTAAAACAGGAATCGTAACAGTATCTGAGATTATTGTGCACATCCACGATAAAGACAGTAACTGTAAAGTACTTAGAACAGTGCACAAAGCAAATGCTCAGTAAATGCCTGCTTCTTTTATGATAAACAGTGTGGAGGAAGCAAAACCAAGAACAGTCCATGGTGGAGAGACTGCAGAAAGAAAGGTTTGACTGTACATAGTATATGCATAGTTCAGCTAGTGATCAAGGAAAAGAACCAAGGTTAGGGATGGCTAAAAGTAAAACTAGTTGGGATGTTATAGATAATGGTTTTTCTTTTTCTTTCCTTTTTTTTTTACATTGAGAAAGATGTCTTTACTCTTCCCACAGATAATGATGATTATAGGGCCAAAAAGGGCATACCCAAAAGGAATTTAGTGGGTACCATGGGGAGGGGTCAGCTATATGATCAGGCGAGCTTTTCCTATCCCAAAAGATAGAGAGACACATCAGAATGCTGGGATGAGTACAACACAATCCATCTGGACCAAGGTTAACCTACTTGGTCTCGTGATTAAGCATTTATTAAATGCCCAGTATATATAAACTTAATTCTAGGAATGAGCAGAGTGAACAGAGAACTCTTAGAACTAAAATCAGGGGAATATTTCTAGTGTTGTTGCAGAAAGGGAAGATATTAGTTAGAGGCAACAAGCTCGTTTGATACAATAACTCCATGAAAGTTGGATGCCTCTGGGGACATACGTTACAGGCTACTTTGCTTCCTGTAAAACTTACTCAATACAAGAGCAAACAAATGTCTAAACATTTCCTCACTATCGCTTGAAATGAGGACTTCTTCAGTTTTCTGATTTTTTCTTACCACAGATACTTGGGGGAGAATATGGAAGTTAGTAATTTAGTCTCATCTCTTAGGGCCACATAGAACTTACTCCTGAGATCAGGTAGACTGTTTTAGGATCTGCTTTAATAATTTCTGACTGGGTAGAAAATAGTATAACAAAGAAGGAGAAAACAGATCAAAAGGGTATATATTCTTAGGAAAACTGATAGTAAGTGAGCAGATGTGAGAGGTGAAGTTACAGAAAAGTTCTGATTTAGTCACTAAAAGGACATTCACTCTGACATGATTAGTTCTATTATGCCACTGAAATGTGAAAAAAAAATTCCTAATGTCTCTGAAACATCGATTTTTTTCTTGTTTTGTTTTGCTTTTGTTAGGTAGTCATAATCCTCATCTTAATCTTCCCATAATTATTAACACCAAGAACTTCTTTTGTCTGTAATGTAAATGATTAATTAAACCATTTGTATTTTCCCCAAATGCATGGCAAGGAGTATTAATATCTAAAAGGGTAAAATAATGAAAAAGATCTCTGACCTGGAGAACAGAATTTGAAATAAATCTGGGAAACATATCACCCAAAATGCTACTTTTAACTTTACACAGTTTTTTTTGTCTGTCCAGTTCTCTAAGATGAACTCCTTTTTTAGAAAAAATATATAGTCATTAAATCTCAATGACAATATTATAAAAATTAAGTGAAATACATTGCTATTTTGCTTTAGAATTTTTATTTTATTTATTATTTTTTTAATTGTTAAATTCATTGGGATGACATTGATTGACATCAATGACACTGTTTCCAGGTGCATAATTGTACATTACACTGTCTATGCATTGCATTATGTGCTCACCACCCAGAATCAGTTCTCTTTCCATCACCATATATTTGATGCCCCCTTCCTACTCTCCCCACAAGCTCTCTACCCACCCCTTCCCCTTACCCGTAGGTAACAACTAAACTACTGACTGTGTCCATCAGCTTTTGTTTCTTTGTTACTTTCAGTTTTATATTCCTCCTATGAATGAGGTTATGTGTTTCTTGATTCTTTCAGTCTGACTTGCTTTAGAATTTTTAAAATTAATTTTATTTTTCAATTACAGTTGAAGATTTTTTCATTTTTAAAGAAATAAAACATAACAAATATGGTTAATACTCCCTCTATTGCCCTTTCCCAACTCTAATACCTTCTCTCCCTCTTTAGAGACTACTATCTTGAATTTATCATGCCAATCAATGTTTTACTACTTTTGTTTCTTACAAATAGATGTATCCATAAGCTACACAGTATTGTTTTACATGTTTCCAATCTTTGTATATATCGTACTACATGAATCACTCATCACCTTTTACTCAAAGCAATATTTCTGAGATTTATCCAAGTTGCTTTGGTTCATATATTTTCACTGGAGAAAGTACTCTGTCATATGAAAATAATATATTGTATTTATTTATTCTCTAGAGGAATATTTAGCATGCTTCTCATTTTTCACTATACAGACAATACTGTGATAAACTTTCTTATATTATACATATTGCCTGGTAAATGTGCAAGAATTTCTGAAACTGCTGGGCTGAAATTGCTCTCTAAAGTAGCTATTCTGATTCACATTTGCACCAGGAATATATGAGAATTCTTATTTCTTCACATCCTTGCCACACTTGGTTTTACCAAACTTGCTATTTCATGCCAATAAGATGGGAATGCAATTGTGTTTTACAATGGCTTTAATTTTCATTTCCCTGATTGAGGTGAAATGTTTTTATATATTTGCTGGCTATTTGTTTCTTCCTTCTGTAAATAGTCTTTTTGTGTTGTTTACTCATTTTCCATTTTAGCTTTTTGTCTTTTTCTTACTGATCTGCAGGAGGCATTTACATGTCCTGGATACTAATTCTTGGCTGGTTTTATAAATATAGTCTCTCTTTGTATGGCTTGTCTTTTTGCTTTATTTATGCTCTTCCATTAATAGTGAATTGAATAGTGATGCTGTGAGCTTTTCTAGCTTTAGATTTCTTTGTGTATTTTGGAATTTTTGTTTGCATGCTCATTTTAAAGAAAGGATTATTTGTTATTGTTTTTTTTTCTTTTTCTTTCTTTTTCTTGGCTCATCCTTATAGCTGCTAACAACACCAGCTTCTAGTCCATTGTGAGAATATGTTCTTACAAAGATCTCTTGCAGCCATATGCCTAGTGATATGATGGATATCAGTTATTGTCATTGTGCTAGTGGGTTGCTTCCTGGTCCTGACACTTGATCTCTGTCCTGTTCCTGTCACTTCTCTAGACAAATAGCTTCTTTTAAAGCTATGCCTCATATTAGTCAAAGAACACGCCCAAATTCTAAGTATTTCCTTGACTTTAGTGTAATTATGATCACTTTTTACTCACTTAGTAAGGGGAAAAAAAGGGCAATACTTCTTAACCAGAAATAATGGAAATCATATTCTACAAAACTGCCACCTGTTCTTGGTAAGTGCCTTAATCATTAACTTCCAGACAGCTGGTAGCTGACCATCAAAACATTCTGGATCCCTACCTCTACATTTCTTCCCAAAATGGCTACCATAGTTTCTACACTTGGCTCCTAGGGCCTTTGCTATTTGCTGCTTCTTCAGTTGAAACAATTACTTCAAGAGACTCCAGTGCTGACCTTACTGATTGCGGCTCCTTTCCCCACTGGAACAGATTATTTTCCCAAAACCAATATTTTGGGACACATGTATTTCCTGATTAACATCTTTGCATTCTTGTTCTCTGTATGTCATCAGTACTTACATTTATTCTGGTCGTAGTTGAGAAGAAAAACAATTGTTCACTATATATATACTTGATCTTAGCCAAAAGGCTGAGAGACAACTGTTCATTATATATACAAATGTTTACTACATTTTTTTTGGTTCATTTATAAGTTTGTAGATAATTTTGTCCTGGAAATACCATAACTATGTACATATAATACCACATACAAATGTAAGGTAGGCATTCTGCCATATTTTATTCTGAATCCTAATCATAGTAGGTAACAGAAGATATGTTATTAAAACCTGAAATGGAAATAATAGAAACATGTTTTTAATTTTAACGGTAGGTATAATTACCTATTTATAAACTCTTAAGGCAGTCACCATGTTCATTTTTTGAGAGAATCACCATCCCTAGTAAGCATATAGATCACAAATGTCAGTAATTTCTTTATATCAAACTCTTCTGTAACGGCTGCAGACACAGGTGAGTCTTGGAAAATACCAGAATAGTGTTGGGAGAGGCATTCTGCCATGGCGATGAGCGTCCCTGCATGTACTTACAGGGTGGGCCAAGAATGCAAAGCCTGACTCCTCTTTACCTGGACCATTTATCAGAGTTGAGTAAGCAGCAAAGAATCTTAAGGAATGAGGTAATATCACCCTCCTTGACATCAGACAAAGAGCAGCCTTGCTTACTACTTACCGCAGTCCAGAGATTCCCCAAAGTCAGGATTCCTCAGATGCTGTAAACCCATTTTGTGCTCAGTGTCCACCTGGGTCCTCAACATTGGGGCAAGGGAAACTGACAGAAACACGTAAGTGCTTATGCTACTTAGTGTGCCATTAGTAATAAAGCATTTTTTTCCCCTCTGATGGTAGTTTTGCATCTTCTACCAGTTCCCACGGCCAATTTATTACATTGCACTAAGTTAATACATACAAAAAAAAAAAAAAGAGAGAGAGTAAAAGTAAGTCTAGGACCTGACAGTAAAAAGAATGAGGATGGGATGCTGACAGAGAAGAAACGTTTTCTTGAAGAGTAAGGACATGGGCTCTGCAGTTCAGGTTCAGGGATGAGAAGACTCCCTGAGATCATGCCAAAATAGTAGGCAAGGTTGGGGACGTAAGGGACCCCCACTGTCCTATCTATTATTGAGTCTGAATGGTGAGAAGCGGGATTTAAAAATGCAGCCCAAGTGTCTCTGGGCTGGCAAAGGAAGGGATTTTAGCATGACCACGGGCAGCAAGCTGATAGGTGATGTGGAATCTCCAAGGTGGAAATAAATGGTGAGAGCAGTGAGGACCTTGCTATTCAATACAGAAAGAACTCTGGGAGGACTTGAAAACACTAGAAGCGCACTTGGCTGAGACACGAGTGCCCAACTGCTCAAAAGCGAAAGTGAATGCAAAGGCTAGCACAGAGCCAGGTGCTCTGTACCTCATCCCTCCTGTAGCCTGACTTGTCTGGCAATAAGGACAAAGCGCAGGGTGCAGAGATGGCCAATGTTTGAAGCAAAACTACTGGCTTAAGGTGCCCTTGATGCACGGAGGTTCCCTTGAGTGCCTTGGCCTGGTTTATTGATGATCTGGCTAATTTAAAACCCAATAGCATCCATTGGGAGGCAATCTCAATTAGGAGGCAACCTCAGAGACAACTCTGGAAGAATGCCTGTGGTCAGGGCAAGTCAGCGCAGTGGGCTGAAGTGAAAGCCATCATCCTTACCTTAGACACCAATCCTAAAGAAATGGCCCGTTTTTACTAGTTCTTGGGCTATTGCCAAGGCTCTAGTCATCTGGTCTGTTACTTGAAAGACTATTGATAGTAGATTAAAGATCCCCATCTTTGAAGACAAAAACCATGAAAACAAACTGTAGCTGCAAATCTGATAGTCTGGGTTACTCATGTAGATGCCCACAGTAAGGGCGTATTCTCTGATATGACAGACTGGAATCAGGCTGCTGAATAAACCTATCTGGCCCAGGTCATTGGTCATTTGCCACCTGGATCCATCTCTGCACTGAACACGGCAATGACTCCATCATCATAGACGTAGCATAAACTAAAAGGTATGTGTTTTTAATATAAATTAATATTGTCTTATATGTAATATTAAGCATAAATTTTACAAAGCGTTTTTTTTATTAATATTTATTTTTATTGTTTTTTGACAGAGAGAGAGAGAGAGAGAGAGAGAGATACAGAGACAGAGAGAGAACTGAACTGGGGGAGCTCCCAGTTCAGCATATGGTTCCGCACGGGCCGGAGTCTGGATTCGATCCCAGGTCCCCAGCGCTGCAAAGCGAGCGCTTAACCCACTGAGCCATCCCGGCTTCCCCTAAGCATAAATTTTAATACAAAATATAATTTTTATTATCTAGTTAATACAAGTTATATTTGTTTATTTACTAAATTTATAAATTTAACACAGTAAAATTTTAATATAGAACAGAATTTTATTTTATATTAACAGAGAATATGAATATTAATTAAAATATTAATTTATATTTAATATTAAAATATAATGATTTAACTATATATTTAGATACCAGATTTGTGTATTCTTCTAAGTTGGCCTACTTTCTTGTGATAAAAGAGACCACATTACATAGGGCATTGCCCCTGTCTGTTACTGGCAGGGACTTGTGACCAGTCCCTCTTGACACTACCTGTGTGTCATCATTGCAGACATTTTTCAGGTTACAGTGTTGCTGTTCCAGTCTAACTATCCTAACCACCCATAGTACTGAAGCCCTTGAAACTAAACTGTCTCATGTTTTTGGGTTTGATACTGTCTGACTGTCATAGTCTGACCACGGTATACCTTTGTCACAAAGACAGTCCAACAATAAGCCAACAGCTAAGGTATAGTTATTTGATGGATGTCCATTCTTTGCTCCCTAGGATGCTCAGGCATCGAAACTGTCAAGAACTTGCATGGCCTCCTTGAAAATAAACTGTAAAAGATTTCTGACTCTATCTCAGTTAACTCCTCTTGGTCCACATACCTAAGTGAGGCAGCCTCGCTACTGATTGTGGCACCACCAGAAAGAGTTCACCTCCTCTTGGCATCCTCCTGGGAAATAATCTTGACAAAAGGGAGGTTATGTGCATCTATTTTTAAAACTTGGAATTATTCCCTGCCCATTCCTGGTCATGTTTCTTTCTTTTCCCTAAGAGCAAGTTCAGCTGGCCTGGTTGGTACACCCCCTGAGTGGCAGCCCTGCCAAAAAGGGACTTAGAGATTCAGACTTAATTCTGGTTGAGCCACGTAGATTTGTTTTTTGAAATTGACATGGTCATAGATAATTAACATCCATAATGGTCACTTCACTGAGTGCAATGCTGACCATAGTGGCCATGTGGGCTAAAGTGGGGGATATGAGTCTCTGTAAATTTGTCCCATATGTACCTACCCATCCAGATGAAAGGTCTAGATGCAAGTAGGGGATGACTGAAGGGAAGGTGCAGAGTTATAGTTATGGGACACAATGATTTTGTGGCCAAGGAGAGAAAGCAACAACTTCAGTAGCTAAGAAGACATTGATAGTTATATGGAGAAAAATAACAATCAATGCTCTCTTTGTCCTCTGGAGCCAGTACTGCATCCTGGGGTTAAAAAAACAAACAAAAGGGAAAAGCCGGGACGGCTCAGCGGGTTGAGTGCTCGCTTTGAGGCCACGAGGACCGAGGATCGAATCCCGGCTCCGGCCCAGGCAGGACCCACATGCTGAACTGGGGAGTTCCCACAGTTCGGTTCTCTAACTGTCTCTGTCTCTGTCTCTCTCTCTATCTGTCAAAAGTAAAATAGAAATAAATATGCACTGAAGACAAAA